>LKNJ01004206.1:0-35412 GCA_002120245.1 Maccullochella peelii | reverse complement strand
TATATATATGCGCCTTCAAACTGAATAGTAATGAAATGATAATTAAAAAAGCAAAAGCACAAGCAAATATTGTTTAAGGCCTCTAGTTTCACATCAGTATGGAAGGCTTGTGGAAAGAGCAGCAGTATGTGTAAAGCTGGTGGTACCACCACTGCTGGCAGCTTAAATTAAAAAAATCCATTAGTTTCAGCCTTTAATAGAACTACAGGCCAAACAGAAGGGCATCTAGTTTCACAGTGTTAAACTGGTAGCAATGGCCGATGTGTGTTCTCCTGATGCGCTGACACACATCAGTGATCCTGAAGGGAGCATGCTATGAATATTCTGCCTTCACCCCCCCATTGTACAGAGAGCCTCTGGATAGGCTACACAGCCACACAGTCCCTATGATAGTATATAGTTATGCTGATTGGAGCCCAAAAGTGTTTTTATTTCTTAATGGCATTTTTCCCAATGACACTTTTATTTCATGTCAAGTTTTATTTCATGATGTCACGTTTCATGGCAGTGGTGTTGTAAATGGCAAATGGACTTCACTTATAGCTTAGCTTTTCAACCTTAGCGGTTCCCAAAGCTTTACAGATTGGTCTCATTCACCCATTCACACACACCGATGGCAACGGAGCTGCCGTGCAAGGTGCTGGCCTCCATAGGTTTCAGTGTCTTGCCCAAGGACACTTGGAGAAGCTGGGGATCGAACCACCAACCCTGGGATTAATGGATGACCCGCTAAACCTAGTCACTGATCTCTCACCTTTCAGCCAATCACATGCCTCCTGCCTCTTAAGTTAGCAAAGCTCAACAACTCAAGCCCCCAGGAATGGCGCTGGGCTGTGAGGTGATTTTGGCATAATGGCAACAGGGCATCGCAACAACCTGGATCTTTATGTTACGCACACTGGCCCAAAAAGGCATGTTCCCATAAACAATCACTGGAAAAGACGGTAAATCCATTACACAAACCCCCTTGAAATGACTGTTTGTATGATCAGAATTTGATCCATTTGGCCCGGTAACATTTGGAAAGTCTAGAAGAGCCGTACAATTAAATCATTTTATTCCATTCATGTGTTCGGGGAGTCAACAGGAAGTCAGGTGGCAGCTCAGCCAGCTGAAGTCTTGAGCTCTCAACCGGCTCAGCTGGAGAAGAACTCTATGGGGCCAAAAACACTGAAGTGTGTTTGAGTGTTATTGGGGAAACGGCATTATGACATAAAAGCAGACTTTTGAAAAGGGGATTTTTGTAATAAAAAAGTCTATTGTGAAATAAAAATGAACTCCTATAAAACAATTATGAAAATAACAAATACTAAATAACAATTCATAATAATGATTTCTGAGATAATTTCAGAAATTATAGTTTCATTTATATAGTGCACAATTTATTCATCTGAAATCTTCATCCTATTATTATTCATCTTTATTTTATAATCATGTATTCAATATTTAACACTGTGTGGCTCCATAATATAGTAAAAAAAAGAAGCTACAACAGAACATGTGTTACTATATGACACATTAAAACAAACTAAAATTAAAAAAGAGAGATGTGGGTAAAATCACAGTTAAATACAGAGATGACAGAGAAATATCATAGCAACATTTAAGTTAAGCTTTTTGAGCTTAACACACTTTCAGATCAGATATGTTCCAAGTTGCTGTAGGGACATAGAGTGAAAATTGCACAGTCTGAAATGATGTGGTAAGTGAACTAGCGCTCCAGACTTTTATATTTTCGTATTTGTTGATAGTGTTTCCCACCTGCATAATGCTCTCATTTGCAGTCCTGTTGAGTAATGTAACACCTCCCCTGCTGTCTTGACGAAATATATTAGGCATAATCAATATCAAACATCATGTTTAGGCTTGTTATTCTTATGCACATGGAATTGAAATTGGTTAAATAAGCCACTTAATGATACGAGATGCTGAGGCACATTTTCTTAGATATTGGACCCAGTGTTTCTTCTCAGATTTCTGTCAGCAGCTGGAGGTAAATATTTAGCTTGTCTGGTGGTACCGCCAGCTTTACACATACTGCTGCTCCTTCCACAAGCCTTCCATACTGCTGTGAAACTAGAGGCCTTAAACAATATTTGCTTTTGCTTTTTTAATTATCATTTTATTACTATTCATTTTGAAGGCAGTGAAGGCAGCTGAAGCAATGGCCAACTCTCAAACTGATGGTCCATGAAGATTTTATTTCCAATACATGTAGTACCATATTCAAGAGCTGAGTGGGAAAACAATAAAAAGGCTCTCATAATATGGCACATTTTCATGCTCACAAAGAAAAACAATAACCACAAAACTTCATAATGCACTGAAAGAAAGATTAGACAATAATTCTATACTGTCGAAGTTAGCTAGGCTATCTGTACATTTACTTGATGAATACAAAAGAGGCAGTCAACCTTAGAAAAACAGTTAGCACATGCTACAAACTACAAACTACACACAAAATGAAAATGATCCACAAATACATTCACAAAGATATGCATTAGCTCACTTTCATATAAAGGCTGCAAAGTATTACATCATGGACACAGGGCTAGGCTAAGCTAGTAGCTGAAATGTGTCACATCTTGCCAAGGAGAGTGGAGAGACCAACAAAAAAAACCTGCCTTCAAAATAAGAGCCTAAAACAATGTCCAAAACAAATAGTAAATCATCTTAAAGTGTCATTAACAAGCAGTGAATAAAGTTTTACAATAGCTTCTGTTTTGTCAAACATGACCGTGTTTTGGTTGTATTTTACTACTTTTCACTACTGATATTTGGTCCTCAGTCCTTCTGTATAGGTGTCATTCTAACAGTCTCATATCTGGTCAAACCATTTTGGGATTACACACAACTTCACTCCATACTCATACAGTTGCACACTGTTATCAGTCCTTCAGACCATTCTACAGTTCAATTCTACAGCAAGGAATGAGGTGACTTTTATACTTACCAGGATCTGTAGTAACACAAACACCTTTCCCCAGGGAGGTCCAGGACATCTGTACCTGCTGAAGAATAAAGTCGCCACCTTTGCAAAGGTGGAGAAGGAGGAAGACATGATCCAGTAAGACTCCAGCTTCATTTTGTAGGCGTATTTGTTCAGGGTCTGGGACATCACCAACCACGGGACTTAAATGTCTGTGAAAAAATGTGGCATGTATTCTAACTTTATCATCATACTGAGCAAAGAACAGGCAGCATTCATTCAGTCAAAGTGGTTTCAGCAGATTATTCAGTCCTAATTTAAATAAAGCCTAAATTACTAGTGTGTTGAAGTTGTTAGTCATTAGTCACACATTTAGTGTAATGTATAATGTGTGGTTTTGGATAATAGAGTGACAAATCATACTGTACGTACATACATTCCTATCAGCCATGCTCTATTAGAAACGTAAGCAGTTTAAGAGAAAGAAATGAAAGGGTGGTTCAGAAATCCAGCTTTTCCTTTTACCTTTTCACACCAACATTTTACATTTGGTGGCATAAAGGCATGCAATGGAAATCTCAAAACCATAAAGTGTCTGTAAATTGTGTTTAGAGTTGTGACTATCATGCGGTTACTCATTCCCACTTTCATCAAACCATCATCCAGTTTTGACCCTGAACCTGTCACTAACTCACTTCTCTCATTTCCTCTGCTGCTCGTTCCCATTTGTTGTTGCTTTCCTTTACCTCTCGCCTCTCCTCGTGTGTCCAGGTTCTGGCGGCGGCTCAGCAGGCTGATGAGCAAGCTGAACCCGGAGCCCAACCTCATCCACATCATGGGCTGCTATGTTCTGGGGAGCGCTAATGGAGAAAAGGTAGTTGTGTCTTTGTGTTCTGAGTCACGACAAGCCCCGAGAACAAATACGACTCCCATGCTCCGCTAGTTAGTGCAAAAGTTTACTTAAAATGTCTGCATGCCTATGCATCTGCATGCTTACTCATACTCACAAATATGCACACACATGCTCAAAGCCATATGCTGTCTATGGCACCTTGCAGATAAATCATTTGGCTCTTAATATCGCAGAGTCTCGTGGTGTCTAATGAGGTAGACGTAAGAGCTCTTTTTGCATATGCATGGTAAAATAATGAAAGAAGGAGCATTTCTTTGTGCAAGCAAAAGATAATGCACAGGAAAGTGATTTTTTTATGAATCATAGTGGCAAATGTATGAATCATGACCTTACCAGCACCTCCTGCTGCCTGGCTGCAGCTCTGATCCTGCTGTCAAGGTGCCACACAGCACAGGTGGGGGGGTGAAGGACACACATGCAGCACTTTAGAATGACAGGAAAATAGACTCCTTGATACCCACTCAATTAACACATACACATACACATACACCCACTCACCCTCGCCGCAATTACATGCTCACACATTTACTCACCCACTCCTGCAGTACCCCTGCCACGACCCTTCCACCCCCACAGAGACTGATGCACACTTGCTATATGTAGACACACGTAGGTACAGCATATGCACATGAACATGCCCACACACTAAAATATTCATACTTTCTCATGCAGCCACATCACTCACAGCACTCCACTACTGCTCCTTATGATTGCTTACTGCAATACCAGTCAATGTTCTGCACTTTGGTAGTGAAAACCCATGTAGAGCTACTCCTGCCCACTTCATGCAGAAGTCTGAATTTGAAATGAATTCCTGTACTATCAGAGATGGGTGCAGGGTAAAGGCCATTTAATGCATATCATATGCTTTTGTAGCTCTTGACGTTAATCAAATAAAACACAAGCAATTAAGAGACGTTCACCAATTTGACAACTCATTGGTAGCATAAAGGGACATGCTGCAATAAGCTTTATTGGCATGACAGGAATCTATATTGCCAAAGCGGTACAGAAATACAATCTAATAAAGGCATTAAATAACATTAATAATAAAAACATGGGCAGCTGTAATCCTTACATACAGGCGCCATTACTCAAACATTTACTACAGAGTTTGTTTCCAACAGTCAACATACTTTGCAGTTTCTGAAGATCGGGGAGATGGATAAACTCAGGATACATATTTTCTCAAAGAAAACCTCTCTCAAATCTTTACATTTCTCATAAGAAGTGAGATTCTGTCTCAACCTCTCTTTTATGACAAAGTGAACACAGCCAGGCCTCCCTGGGCAGCCTGTGCCTGTTCTCAGCGGCCTGTTTCCAAGGCCATGCTGTGTCCATTCAATCTGTAGATTGTCAACGTTTATCTATCAGTCACTGTGGTCAGCTACTCTGCCACCATGTACTCTCTGTTTAGGGTCAAATAGAATTCTAATTTACTTTGTGATTTGGTGGTTTCGTTCCAATATTTTATATAATTTTCTTTTTGTTTGGAGATGATGTGTTGGGCCGGATGGTTTGGTGTCTGTCCTGAAGCCCTGGTGTGTGTGGGCAGAGTTTCAGGACCAGCTGGCAGAGAGGACTCTTATCTTTGTTCAACTCTTGGCACTGAAGGGCCTTGTACTGATAGGAATGGGGGCCACTAGATAGGAGGTGTTTATAAAATCTGATGACTCGCTTTTGAATTTTAATTACGTTTAATTACGTTGGTCTAAGTTTCAACACAATAGAAGTTTCCAGGGGACACTAAAAAGTGATACACACACTGATAATAACTCGTTTATTAGAAAAAGGCTAACGCTAGGTGAAAAATGTTGCAAAACTAAAATAAACATTGTTCACTTGCTTGCTAGCTATTTTTTCGAAAATCATTAGTCAGGTTTCCATCTAAATGAAACGCAAATTTCCAAAAAGATCAGGCAAAAGAAAATGGCCATTAATGTGAGTTTCCACCCAGTGCCATTATATGAATATTAGGAGTTTTGCCACTTGGCTGCTTCTAATTGCAGTCTGTACAGTGTGACGTGAACATGGCATAAGAGAAAGTAATGGGGTTTATGGGAACTGTAGTTTTAATGAGGAAATCGCAAGTCTGTGCCTTCTAGGTATAAAGAAGTCCTAGCAGTGCACAGTGACACTTAATGTAACATTTGGCATCTTCAGTACGATTCAGTACAAGTCACACGAGGAGGGGGATGAACAGGGAAGGGCTTTTTCGCTGCATTTAACAATTTTCCCGCTGCAGCTGGCTGGGTGTGCCCCTGCAAGCCCAGCTGGAGAGCCACTATTAATAGACTGACTGAGCTACCTTCAGATGATGCTCCACTCCACCCAGCATCGCTCCTTACAGCACTGCTATTGGCCATCTTACACTGCAAAAAAAAATCATGAGAAAATCATTTGTATTCTTTAAAAAAGAAGTTTTTAGTTGTCTGCAGTGTAAATCAAATAGTAGCTTTCTGGAATAAGGTCACATCATCTCATTTTTGGTTTGGGTACCTCGAAAGTGCTTGAAAAGTGCTTGAATTTTACTCTTAAAAAGTTGTACGAACACTGAATTATATAATATAATACTTCT
Organism: Maccullochella peelii; assembly: GCA_002120245.1. Taxonomy (NCBI): domain Eukaryota; kingdom Metazoa; phylum Chordata; class Actinopteri; order Centrarchiformes; family Percichthyidae; genus Maccullochella; species Maccullochella peelii. The sequence continues at coordinate 28,992 of LKNJ01004206.1, read as the reverse complement.
ACTAGGTAAGTACATGAGAGCAGTATTTAGAAGTTTCTTTCTTCGTGTTAATTTTGTCAGATATAGCCCTAAGGGCAACGCACATCGGTAGCGTCACAGAGCGACAGAAATCAGCAGAAGAAACCAGCAGTATGGGGTGAGCCAGGAACTCCTAGTTTACAGCTAATTGTTACGGATAATGTTGTTTTTCCAAGGACTTAAATGAGAAAAACACACTACAGGTGTGATGACAGCCTGATAGGAAGCCAACGACTGAAGACACATTTTAATATCAAAGAGATCTCTCTCTCTTTCTCTCTCTCTCTCTCTCTCTCTCTCTCTCTCTCTCTCTCTCTCTCTCTCTCTCTCTCTCAGACATGGACATAGCTGCTGTGGTGGACAGACCATCAGTATAAAATGTATTCAGTTTAACAAAAACATGATTCTGCTTCTATATCAGCTGATCCATCATGGATAAGTATCCAGTCCTGATCCTGATGATAGTAGTACTGTGGATCAGGTTTTAGGAATGAGCGAATCCACTTGAAATATGAAGTGCAGCTTGCACCAGGCAGTAGGCAGCCAACATCACACACTCACAATTTGCAAACGTCTGATAAAACACAGTCGGCCACAATCAGAAAGATAAAGCAAAAAAAATCAACTTCTCCAAGGAAAAAGTATTTTACTTTGGAAATACCATTGAAATCCCTGTGGTGAGCATTTCAAACAAATGTTTTCAGTCAACAGTCTAACACGCATCTGATGGAGAGAGATACGCTTCCTTTTTGATCAGTCCAGCTCTCTACACAGGCCGCGTAACAGCTCGTTTTACACTCGTTTTCGTTAAACACAACCCGAAGCATACTTGTTACGCTACAAGTCTATTTTCTTCCTTACAGTGATTATTTGTTTTATTTGTGTCAATACTGTTCCTGAATGCATCCTCTGTAGACACGGTGTTAGTCCTAACAAAAACCGATCCAGCTTTTTCTCTCCCGATACCAATTCCGATTCCTCAACTCAGAAAATCTGCAGATACAGAGTACCAATCTGATACCAGTGCTCTCTTTTTCCCAAATTTAAAATCAGTTTAACTCACTGTGTTAACTTCATTCTTCTCAACATCTGAACAAGGAAACTTGACATATTAGTCTTGTTTTAGTCATCAGTAGATTAGTGGACAAAAACTTTGTGAATATTTTGGTCTAGTTTTTATTAGCATTTTAGTCAAACTTAGGCTAACTCCTTCCATATAGCTTAGAAGCCACCTGACTGATTTTAGACTAATAGAACTGGTACTGAAAATTGGCTGCATGATTAAGAATGCACACTGTCTGGTTGATGTTTGCATTACTATTTTGACATAATACACGTAGATAATATGAGAAAAAGAAGTATTACTAATCGCTCAAAAGGTGTAGCCCTCAGATGACTGGAACATTAGAGCAACATGATCTAAAGACAATACAAACCACAAGGAAGGTGATTTTTAAAAAACATTAAAAACATACATCAGAAATGTTTTTTCTCCATAAACTGTATGTTTCTCAAAACCTGTATTTAGCCTTACTGAATTAAACAAAGCACCACACATTTGACAACCCTGTTTCAGAGTTACAGACCCAAAAAATGTCAATATCCGTAATAATTTTGGTAAGATTACCAGTCATAATAAACGCTCTCATATAGTAGCAGCAGGGTGGGTCCAAATATTGACTCTGTCAAGCCCCACTGTTTTTGTCATTTGTCTTGTCGTCACCTTGTCATTTGGCCACGCTCCTTCCTCAGGCCATATGGCGCTGTTAGCTTCAGGCTTCAACACTGTTGGGGCTGCGTAACAGGTCTACTACTGGGAAGATGACCCATTGGCACAGGCAGAAAAGTTATGGATTCATTTTTTTGTTGGAGACAATTCCTTTTCATTGAAGTTAATATTTTCAAATTCCATTTTAGTCAACTCTTTTTTTCCATCAAAAATACATTTCATCACAAAGACATTTAGTCACAGGTTTTGTTTCATAAAGTGTTTTGCGTCGTCTTGTCTTCATCATGGAAAACTAACACTATTCTTGACTGACCTTAATATAGACAACTGGGCTACACCCATTTTAAATGGTATGGACCCCATACTGTACATGCACAGTATAACTGAAAAACCAACTTCACAGCAAATGTGGGATTTAGGTACATGATGACATTCCTGTTAACACCCCACAGCCTCCTTTCTTCTGACACCTAAATCTGGTTACTCTGTAGGCAATCACTTAGTGTAACAATAGCACATCATTATTACTTGCTAACAGCTTCCTGCATTAGCATTTGTGGCGCTGACCCCAACCTTGAGACATCATGCTCTATTGATGGCCTGCTACTGTAAAGCCTCAGGGAAATGTTGAGGTCAAGCACCAGAGCAGATGGCATTAGCAGCACATGTAGGCTGCGTCCAATAGTCTAGTTTGCTTAGGAAGGTTCCTAACTGAGTGAAATGACCCAGAAGTATCAGCCGGAAGTGGCAGCCATGATAAGAGCTGGTCGAATTCTCTAAATGCTAAGGAAAGGTGCTTCAATGCTTGCATTCTTATCTCCTTTAGCATAGGGTACACTGGACCACCCTTTACCAAAGGAAAGGAGATCATGCCGTCCCACAATTCCAAGTTGAGGCAGCAACATTTAAAGCAGGGGTTCTCAAACTTATTACTCAAAGGTCTGCATCTGCTTTTTATTCAAGGTCAGAGGTCTGGAACGATTGGCAATAACAAAATAACATTTAAAATGAACTCACTTATAACTTTTAAGCAACATACATTCAAGTTCAAGACACTCAGGATAGTCAACATACATTTGAGCTTTGGCATTGTTTGCCTGCAATCAGTTGCTTGAACCTAGGTTCAAAAGGTGTGATTGCCAGACGGAGACATTGATCCAAATGTTCATTGGTAAAGCTGCTGCGGTATGAGTTTTTCACCACATTGTGGAAAAAGCAGGCTCTTACCGATATGTGGAACCAAACATGGTGAGCACAAAGATGACCACTTTCTGGAGGTTGGGAGAATTTTCTTTGTCCAGAAGGTCACAGGGTCACAGTTCACTCAAAGCCACATTCTCCTGCAGGTCCATCACTTCTGTCTGAAGAGACATAACGTGTTAATCAGTGAGGTTTTGTTACCTTTGGACAGAGACAGGGTAGCTGTTTCCCCCATTTCCAGTCTTTGTGCTAAGCTAAGCTAACCAGCTGCTGGCTCTTGCCAAGAAAGCGAGAAAGCTTTTAACTAATGGTAAAATTAGTGAAAATTTATCAAGGAAAAACTGTAAATACTGAAAGTTTTCCTTTCAAGATAACAAAATACATTTCTTTGCAAAATAAGACCCATGAGCATCCTACATTTTCTGTTATCTAGAAAAGATCTGCATGACTCGACTAGAAATGACCACCACATCTAACATTTTTTTTAGTGAAAGCATGAATAGCTTTCAGAAAACAAACCTCATTTTCAAAGTGCCAAAAGATGCACAAATGTTCCTTCTTTGCTTTTAGATCTGAGGCGCTGTGGGGAATCATCTTTCGAGATCTAATGCATCCTTAATGGAGTGAGATAAAAAAAACTATGAATAAGTTTAATTTTGGTACGTGAAAAATGTATTCTAATGCATAAACATGACCATGTATCTTCATCTAAAGCCATGCCTAGGTCCTTTTACCCAAATTTTAAACAGCCATTGAAGAGATTCAGCATTTAGACAGAAAACCATACAATTCTCTGATTTTATCTTTGATTTCGAAGGCATTAATCCCTTTATCCTCTAATTCTGTTGAACTGTCATTTCTTTTCTTTAATGGTTTACAAGGCAAAATTGATTTTTAAAAAGACAAAAGATAGGTAGCATCATCAAATCAGATGTAAAACACATTTATAAAGTGGCAGACCTAAATTATAGAGATACCTAATCATGCACCTTTTTAAAATAGATATCAGAGAATAGAACAAAAAATTGTTGCAAATCACTTTTTGAATAAATAAATAGAAAGATAGTTGTAATTCTTTCACTCTTTTGAGCTGGACATAAAATAAAAACATTTTTATGGGTTGTTTTTTTCCTGAGAAACTCTGAGAAATCTTATATTTTCCTTCAAGCAAGCAAAACCATTCCTCTTTGAGCCGACGGATGCACAGCGAGCCTTCTGGAGATGAGAATGTCATTTGGCTGCTAGGCTCCTTGTGTGATGGCACACCAGCTGGCACTGGACCAGACCCCAGGGAGTGAGGGGGGGGGGGCAGTGAAAGTGTGTGGAGAGGTGTCATCAGGTCTGACAGGCTTTCAGATGCACAAATAAACACATGTGTTATAGATACACGCAGTAGGTAATGGAAGGGTACAGTTGATGTGTTTATCTTGTGTTTTTCCAACATAAAACTATAATAGCTAAAACAAATAACGCATGTCAAATCCAGTCCATAGTAAGGTTGGTGATTTGGGAGCACAGACATATGGTGTGTCCCATTTCAGGGGCTGCCATCTATCAGATCCACATTTCTTATTTTATTTATTGGTTTGTTTAACAGGCACTGTGCACATTAATAACATTGCTGTAAATTTGCCAGAGTTAGCCTGGAGGATGTTTTTCATCTCTCCCTGGACAGAAAAAAAAAACAGAATATAAGATTAAAATGAACACTGACCATCACCAGCGTGAGATTTGGTCTTTGAGGTTTTTGGAGCTACTGATGCTGCTATGATGAATTTATGCATCATAGCAGCATCATGAATTTAACAAACCTGAGTCACTTTTGCATAAAAGTCACGTAACATTTCCGTATCACTTTCAAAGCGTCACTGAATGAAATGCTGACTCATTAACGTGAAGGCTGCAGCAAAAAGGTTCAATAGTCTTGTTCCGTCTTCTTAAAGCCAGTTCAGACCAAAGATTCGCAACAAAACGAACTTCGCAGGGAAAAGTTTCAGCGGTGTGATCTGTCTCAGCTCGACTCAAGCCGGCTGATGGCGTCAACTGCAACTCAGCTTGTCGAGTCGCCAGCGGCTGGTTTTAGAACGTAAGGCACGTCACCTGTTTCAACAGCCAATCAACTCGTAGCGAAGTCAGCTGGTCATCTCGACTCGCTCGTTTTTTTATGTTTTCGGCATTTATCAACACTAGAAATGCAACCGTAGCAAGTAACTCACTATCACTATCCTCATTCACATTTTAAGATGCTACAAATTACATCCAGCTACAAAAAAAGCCTGAAGCCGGCAGTTACAACGGAAGTACAGAGAGTCGTTGCTATGGAAACGATACACCGTATTGTCTAGTCGCATCGGTATAAACTGGCAGGTTTCAGAACGTTGCAGACTCGGCGCATTGCAAGTAGTTGCCAGTTTCAACTCGTCTCGTCGCGAATCTTTGGTCTGAACTGGCCTTAAGGAGCACTGTGATTCATTTATCACTCACTTCTGTTAATAACCACAAACCGCTGTGAATGAGCTCATTTTACGTTGTCGAGGAGATTTTTCTTATGTCAGTCTGAAAAAAATATTTTCCCCTTGTGCAAAAGAGGTAACATAAAAACAAAAAAACAACCACACGAATAGTCAGGCCAGTATCCCTCCCTATATTTTCAGTTTTTATGATTATGAAAATACAGCAAAACACTTCACATACAGCATTTGCACAAAGTAGAACTTTCTAACATTCTAAGCTTGTATATTGTCAGCATTGTAAGACAGTACTCTTCAGTATTCTTTAAAAAAGGCTTCAACAACAAAATATATTAAAATCCATCACTTATTCAGTCAGTGAGAGAAGAGAGAACACTCTTCTTCCTTTATATTATTAATAAAAATCTTTATTGCGAGAGAAGCTTGCCTGATGGTACCAACACCTCTTAATGAATACTTTTGATTCCTTAAAATACATATTCTCATATAAATGACATCAGTTTCATATCATAAATTACCTCATTCATTTAGAACACAAAGGACTGTGTCAGCTTTTAAAGGAAGGTACAGTGAGTTAAGGTTTGTTTGTCCTCCACCACCTCCGTGCATGTGACCCTGCTCTGCCAGGCCTTTAGCTTTTATAGATCCACTCTGACAAATGTGTCAATACGGACAGAAAACATTACTATAAGTGCCTTTCAGTTATACTCAGCTATTGCAGTGCAAGTGGCACGTTGACCTTTTCACATACACTCAGCTGCAGCGCTGCATGAGCAGAATCAAAGTGCGGCAGGGCTCTGCATCATCACTGGTTTGTTTGTTTTCTTTTCAAAACACCCTGATGGCATTTGGAATGAAGTGTTCTCTCTCTCTCTCTAACTCTTCCTCTCTGTCTGTCCCCTCTTTCCCTGCAGCTGATTCAGACTCTGAAGAGGCTGATGAGACCCTCCTTGGTCGAATTCAAGTCCCCACTGGAGCTGTCTGCACAGGGTGAGAGCACTACACACACGTATGCAAACTCACACATGCTATATTATTGGTTTTCTGCTGCCTTTACACACGTTTATTCCACCTGTGCTCAAAAGAGTTGCATGCACCACAATATGCACACACTCAAAAAACATACATACAGTATTTGTATTCATATTGCGTTATCGGCCTCATCAGTACACACTCTTTAATAGTGGGCGCTAATTAATGGCAGTAAGCCACCAGCAATGAAGAAAGCACCTTAGGGAGTGTGAGCAAACATACAGGTGTTCTCGATGCATCCCTCATCAGTCATTTTCCACGCTAATTATTTTCCATTTAAGTTTTGTCAGTGCGTTTTGCATATGAGGTCATCTTTTGCAGTGCACATTGCTTTTTGCAAATTGAATAGTTGAATGCATGAATGCATGAAGTGCACATATATTGCCTTGAGCACAGTAAAGCATTTGTTTTATAGGTCATAGATCAGAGGGCATTAGATTGGAATTGATTGGCATGAAGGTTCTTATGCTGAAACGGTTGCCCATTAAACCACTCCATGTCAAATGTCATATGTGAGGTGTGCAATTTTATTCTTCAGCATTCTTCAGCTCAATTCAGTTCAATCATTTTTGTCCCTGAAGGGAAATATGTTCTGCTGCCTGCAGTCCTGATCTTTACCTCTACTGTATGTGCAGCAGGAGTTTAAGAGTGCTGCTTTAAAGCGTAGTGTTTTAAGTTTGTTTAATGTCTAACTACACCCAGAATCCCTGGTAGGTGTGATTGGGTGTGGTCAAACGTGTGCTTTGTTGCACCTGTAACCACACCCAACTGTGACATCATAGGGTCCTGCAGTACACCTGTACATCGCTGCAGCAAGGTGAGAAGTTCATCCACAGGAGGTCAACAAAAACAAGATTTTCAGCAGGTGTTAAGTTAGTCTTTCAATCCTTTAGTCCATCCAGTTGGTGCCCTAAAGCAATGACATAATGGTAGTAATTCAGACTTCCCTTGACAGCACATGGCCAGGATTTCAGTGCACCACACACTGCGTCACAGAGCATTGCATTATTTGATGCCAATAACACGCACTTAACACATCATAGAGACAAAGGAAGTAGTCAAGCTATGGTAGCCAGGATGGAAAGGTGATGCACATCGACACTGATAGCTACATCGTAAAAAAGAATCATTATAGAAGCACACTGAATTGAAAGGATTCATTTTCCCAAGAAAGTTGCAGTTTCTAAAAAACAAAGTCAACGTTAGTTTTGAAATACAATTTGCTCTTAGTAATGCTATAGCACCAGTACATATTGCAGAACATTTCATGTTGGACAAATGGTAAATCAGCAAGCATGTACTTTATTTTGAAAATACCAAAGCAATGACTGATGACGCCATGGCAGAAAATCACTGACTACAGTGCCATGACCCAGATCCTGCTGCTGCCACAATCACAGTATTTCCAGCTAATTTGATGATGTCAATCTTTCCATCAACACTCTGACAGTTATTAAGTACGTTTATATTGACCTGATATGATGCAGATAATATTATACTCAACAGAAATGCCATAAATTTGAAAAAAAGGGAAACAACAAAATACCAAGTCACAACACCGAAAGCAGTCATGGTGTCTCCTGTGATAGCTAACTGAGGCATGTTTCATGTCTCTTTAAGTGCATTGAAGTGAATGGAAATCAGCAGCTGCATGGGAGGCATATGCATAAACGCTATCGCCCTCTTAGGAAAATAATCAGCAGCGACGTATATATAATTTGTAGCAAATGGCCCACAACATGTAAGAGAAGAGAAGTGAGTCCAGGATAAGGATATAACGTGCCAGAATTGTTGGAGGGTGATGCTAGATGACGTCAGGTTTTCCCAGTAGTGGATTATATTCATTTTGTAATCCCTCGTTTTCTTTGTGTTGTCTTCTTTCTGCAGGCAAAGAGATGATCGAGATGTACTTTGACTTCCGTCTGTTCCGCCTGTGGAAAAGCCGTCAGCACTCGAAGCTGATGGACTACGATGACCTCTTGTGACTTTGCCCACCTTCTGTCGGCTTGTCGGCCGGTTATCTCACGTCTGAGCCTACTATACGGTGACAGGGGCGTTTGGTTGAAGGGCCATTGAGAGGCTCGTAGACCGGCTCTGTGGCAGAGCTGGAGCAGCAGCGCAGTTGGGTCTTCTTTTTTCCCCCTTCTGAAGCGAGAGGGTGGCCCTGTAGATTCAGCCAGCGGTGTGCTTTTTCTCCCTTATCCATTTTCACTTTCTGCCTATCTCTCTGAGAAAAGAGAAAGAGAGGGACAAGAAAAAGGAGAAGCAAGAGACTCATCATCGTAGCCTAAATGTGTCAGAAGATGCTAACTAGAGTTCAGAGAGGATGTTAGATAAAAGAGTGACAGCAGAGAACAGAAAGAACTCCTTTCTGAGTTTATGTTTTTTGCCTTTAGCCAACCTATCTGCTCTTTTAAGATGGAGGCTGATAAGGACGGAAGTATTTGCTTTGTCAGGTGTGGAACTTATTCACCAGGGGATTAGAGCTTATATGTAAATAAACAAGTGCTTACTGGAGCATTAGAGAATAGATTTCCAGCATCTCTCTCCATGCTATCATGTGAAAATCTAGACATTTAATTAATCTTATTAAAAATTAGAGTTGTCTATTTAACACAGCTTTTTTTAAACTTCAAATAAATGTATTAGTATTTCGTACCGACTGTTGTATAAACTCAGGTTAAATCCCTTGTTTGATACTAAGAATTGTACTCACTGTTGGCAACATACTGTAGATCAGAATCCAAGGCCTTCATACTCCACACAGAGTCATCTTCAGTGGAACGTTATGACCGTCAGGGAACGTGTGTGTGAAGGGCGGAGGTTTTCTGCATTTTCATAGTCTTTCAGGTCAACTGTAGCCGAACAGACAGATGTTTCCATGCATGTTTCATACCATTAGAGCATTACACTTGGCCCTGCTGAGCCAACACTAACTATTCTTTCTTGAGCTGTTGGTTCACGGGAGCTGATCCTTTTTAGTGTGTTTATATTGCATGTGTGTGTCCATAGCTTACTTGCATTTTGTCACTCTGTAAAGAGGTTGCAGGTATATACATACTGTATATTCAATTTATTTCAACACTTAATTTACTCACATTTTTCGAAGTAAATTAGAATTTAACTTGAATCACTCAAAGTAGCAGTGGAGTGGTAGAGGTGATTTTGAGTTATTTTTGTTTCACCTCACCACCAAATTGTTGTTTCTGTGTTCATTTACTCAGTGCTCTAACAAAGTCATTTCAGTTAATCTCACAATATGAAGGTCGGTGTCGCAAAATACAGGCCTTGCCATACCCATTTCTGGCATTATTATCCATTTTAAAACATCAGGACATCTTCGCTAGAGTTGAAATGATATGTATTTTGTGTTAGCATTAAAACACTTAAAGGTGCACTCCAGCGATTTAGAATGATTAGAAAAAGAATTGTCAAAATCTGTGCAGCAGAGGCCAAGATATCCCCGCTATGGGTCAAACTCCACAAACACTGGAGCCTACATTTCCCATAATGCAAATGGATAGCGTCTTTTTATTCCCCTCCCTGCCTGGTAAAATTCTTTCAAAACCCCAAAACCCCAATTTTTGTGACACAGAAGCTGAGAAACCCTGATGACATCATCAGGGGTATTTTCTCCAACTTTAAGGTGAACTGATCTTTACATGTACTAAGAAAATAGGTAGAGTGCCCCTTTAAAACTTGAATTACTTAATATACTAATGAATAAACTTTCATTAAAAGTTTTACACACTGTCCTCCATTATATAACTTGGACTATTGCAACACATATTACAACGGCCAGTATTAGCCTAATTCTGCATTATTGGTCTAATCTGTATTTACTAAAAAATAGTTCTATTTTTTTAAAGCAAGGGCTTACCCCATTGTACTGTATAGTTAAAAAAATACTCGTACTAATGGTAAATAACTAACTTCTGCATTACTTACCTAATTACTGTAAACTAACAGTAAAAGTTTTAAGGGAGTGAGCTGTTTTCAGTCTTATATCAAACTTGGAACAGTATAATTGCTGGTATTGCTACTGAATAAGTGTAGTGTCAGATAGGATGAGTGACATTTACATTGCTCCATCTCTAGCTTGTGCTGAGGTGGCCACGTCCTTCCCATTATATTGTATATCTCTGCGGATATATGCAGCTTCATCATTTGATAAAACTCATTGTAGGTGTGCTTTCTTGAACTTCTATCTTTCTGCAGACCAAATGTCCTCACGAAGATAGGATGATGTGTCATCCTATCTTTGGATTTAGATGATGTGTCATTCATCCACATACTGTATGCTTCCTAACTTTATATCCAAGCTTCCCTGTGTGTGTCATGACCATGGCTGACTGAGCCCTTTCACTGCTTGTGGGTACATACATGTACCCACAAGCTCAACGAGCTGGAAGAAGTGTTCATTGCATTGGAGTGCTTAAGTAGCTCTCAGCTAGCAGGATCAGGATGGGGGATTCAAATGCCAACACTATTTATCTTAATGCATCTGAGAGGACATAGGGGCTCTATAAGGAGAGCTTTGGTCCAAAATGGGACAATTAGGCATTTTATATATCTCCTTATTGTCAGTGAGGATGTAAAACATGCTATTAAATATTAGTGAAGTTAGTAACTGTCTTAAGGGTACTGTTTTATGGTATAACTGCTTTTTACAGATGGCAATCACTGCTTTGGACGTGTGTCAAATGAGAGGTTAAACTGTTTTATCCAAAATGGCCGAATAGGTTTTTTAAAATGAAGCCCTTTAAGTGGATGAAGGACAAATTAGCTTCTTTTTTTTTTGTCAGCAACATTGATACTGTCCTTTGCATTATCTGGTTACTATTATAAGAGTGGGCTGGTGTTTTTTCTGTATTTAAATTATCTATGTATTATAATAAATGATTGTTATGCCACAAAGTAGCATGTATCACTAGATCACTGTCAAATGAATTGTGATAATTTAGTATAATTACTGGAAAACAATTAAGACCATAGTGGTATACCATATGTCAGTAGAGACAACACGTCTGTTGATACTGCTGCCATGGGTTCACTTTGTTAATAATTCACTAACAGACCCCAACAGCAGAACAAGGTTTTAGCGCTGTCCTCCGTTTGTGGGATAAAGCGAACCAAGCTATAAAACTGCTAAGAGAACCAGGCCTTTATTTCTAATTTTCCCTGTTTAAGTATAAATATTATCTTTCATATTTTAGTAAGAAGCCTCCCTGTTCTAATTTGCTGTTGATGCTATTTGCTGTTAATTCAAACTCAAAACTTCTTCCATATACACCTCTTGTCTTGATAAATTCAGGATATTTCCACTGCACCCTGCTGCTCACTGAGTTTCTCTTATGAACAGAATTAACTTTTTTCATTTACTCATTATTTCCAGTGGCTTCCACTTTGTCGTTTTCGATCGTGGTTGAGCTACCGTCAATGAAACTCAACCCTTCCTGCACTGATTCTTGGTAGGTTTTTAATTTGTAACAAATCCAGGAAGTGCGGAAATAACTTAAAAGCGGTCGAAAAAACGGCAAAGTAGAAGCAAAGGCATGTTGTTTTTGAACTGATGGAATTAGTGCTGTGGAAATGTATTATGCTGAATTTATCATGTGAAGTAGCACCGCTCATTCCATCACTCCTCAGTTTCTCACCCAGCCTTTATTTGTTTGTGCTGGCCATGCAGTCGGCTATTTGAGCCATTATTTGAATACTGGCTTTAATTTGAAAATGACTCTATTTTTTCGCACAGTATCGTATGGCCAGCAGGTGCTGCCACCCTTGTTGATCAATCTTGCTTGTTCACAGTTGTTATACCAACCTCAAAATGAATGTAATGTCCATTTATGTTAAAATCATAGAACACTTTACGCTTCCTTTTTCTTTTTGCTCATGCATTATAGCCCAGAGGCTTACATTTCTCAAACATTATGTCCGGACTGCTTTGGATTTATCATGTGAGAGTGAACCTGAGTGGCCTTTGCTGTCTTGTGTGCTCAGTTTATCTCTTTGCTTAAAAGTAGGATCTGAACAGTTTGTAATTGTTGTACATTCATGATTTTGCTTCATGACGATATGTATTTGTTTAAACCTCACCTACTCTCCAATCCTTTCTTCTGTAGCAACATACTGTGTGTGAATATTTCTGTATGGTTATTTAAATTTGTATACTGTACAAGATAGGGAACATTGTTCAGTGTATTGTATTAGTCTGTAATACCTATGGATTTTAATGATATTGATTTACAGTACTGTGGGTGAGAAACAAAGTGAGAAATGTGTAGAAGACTAACACAGCAGAGTGCAGTTTGCTCACTGCATGGCTCCTTTATATTTTACTGGAGTGCAGTCTACCACTAATCCTGCTCATAGAAGACTCCACTGCTCTCTCCTCTGCTGTTAGTTTAAATAAAGGCCAAACCCCAGAGCCTAAGTACATGGCTGCTCAATTGTTGTAACTGCATCTCAAGTCAATTTATTTAATCGTGCTGCTGTGTTGGGTTTGATTGCAAGTTGAGTTACACTCAAAACTGACATGAGCTTGATGGATTTCTAATGAATTTCCTGATCACAAAGAAAATGGAGACCTTGCTTACAGTCCTGGAGATCCATTATCTACTGTAAAGCTCAGCAAATTCTCCCTGAGGCTGTGATCAGATAAGACATTACCTCTCATGCTGAAACACAAAGCGTCACTAGTGACTTCTCAAGCAGTGTAAAATGTTTGACAGCGACTCACAAGCTGTACATTTGCACTGGCTGGCTAACCTTAAGTAGTAAAGCAGATAACATGCTGCAAAAGAAGAATACTAAATTTGCAGTGTTACTGTTTGGAACTCATTCTGAAATGCAGGATGCTTTATGATGTCCTGCGAGGGAGAACATAATTTAGACTTTAATCACCTCGGCCGATACCTTTTATGGGTCTATTTCCACATTAATGTAAAGTGCAAAGTCTTCTTTATGATCCCTAACTCAACCAAACCCAAGATGCATCTTTCGTACAGTTTATGTCTATACATGATGTAGGTGCATTTACATACAGTGTCCTGGATATGTTACTACTTGGGCTGTGATTGGGTGGTTATATAACCACATTGTTACCATTTATATAATTATTAAATGTGGACTGAGGTCACATTGCATTTACACTAGAATATGGTCAAGTTCTGACTGCCTCCAGCAGTGGTTTAGTTCACATTTGGTCTGATATTTTAGTAATAATAATAATAATAATAATTTTATAAAAAATTTTTGGCCACTTGGGGGCAGCGGAACAAGCTGAAGACTCAACATTTAAGTATTATCAGTTCATTAGTTATTATTAGTAACATGTTAGCAAAATAAGTCCAATATTCCGCTCCTTTTAGCTCTGTTTTGGTCTTCAACTCCTGAGGAAAATATCTGACTCTTTAGCGACTAGCCAATGAGGAGCTAGCTAGCACTAACTTGCTAACTTTGTCTGTCTGCTGTTTGGTGCTGGGCAGGTAGCATACAATGGATTAATCAGAGCTTTGTGAGGCTGGTTGCTGTGTCTGGGAACTGGGTTGATTGGAGTGGAATTTGGGGGCTGCAAAACCAAAACAAAACTAAAAACCTCCATATAGCTGAGGGGAACCACAGAGTTGAGCTGATAATTCCTTGTGGGTTCATCACCATGAGAGACCTCACATACACGTAGTCATTTGCTCCACTGTGAAAATATGAGAAATATTGATTATTGCAGCTTTAAGCTCAAAACTAATCACTACTGTACATACAGCATGAGCACTGGAGAAAGCAGGAGACCTCACCTAACATAATGCTTTTTCATAACGTTAAAGGAGTTGAGCAGAGATAACCTCAGAGAGTCACACAAGGACAGCCTTGGCAATCTTTTTGGGGTGCTGGCAACTTTGAGACAGCAGACAAACCTCAGCCACAAAGAGTTAACTCAGATCTCAGATGTCAAGAGACTCTTTAATGAGGACTTCACATTAGCGCAAATCCATTACACTGTAGTTGACCGAGCGAGTGACGCACACAGTTTGACTTGTCATGCTGGCTCACTGAAGCAGCCATTCCCATTTCCTGAGAATATAATTACACAAATCAAGAGATTGATCTTTGAACGACACCCCCCCCCATTGTTATTTTCCAAATGAAACTGTGTCACCCCCCCCCAGTTCTAATTATTAATAAGCATTGTTGTGCCCTCCCTGCTCCTCTTGCTGGCTTCCGTGAAGATTGCCAGGGCTCAGTCGGGAGCGTGATTGAGGATGATGGACTGATGCTTTGATTGCCCTGACACCTCCAGTCGGGCTTTGATTGTATTTTGGGAAGAGTGGAAAACAATGTGTTTGTGTAATGTCTGTTTCACTTTGCATCAACTTCTGAGTCATGTAACTGAGCATTACATTTTAGAATAGCTTTCTTAGACTAACATGCAGTAGAGACTGTAGGATTGATAGATGTTACAATGAGGTTCAAAAACAGGTTTATCGCGCGTATGTCCTGATAAAGAAAATCTTGTTTATTATGAAATCTATAATAGCAATTAACATTACTGTATCTGGTGATTTTGATACTAGAGAAAGTTAGGAATATATCTGGGTAGCTTTCCTGAGCTTTTTGGGTTCTTCCTTAGAATAGACATTATAGATGGAACTTTAATCCAAGATGGCAACTTATTGTATCTGAACTACTAGCAAAGAAATGTTGTTGCATTGCACAATGTTGGTAATAACCTGTGAGAAAAATGATTGTTTTTAAAGCCTTTTTTCCAGTAAACCTTAGTTCTGCACAGCTTGTTTCATTGTCTTGTTATTGACTGAGTGATGATGAACTTAATACAGTAAGGGTTGGGGGTCTACTCTCAATGTAGTTCAGTGGCTAGCAGGCAAAACACACTCCACAACTCCACTTTTTCTAAAAATGTATGGCCTCCAGACGCTGCAATGCGCTTTGGATGAAAGTCTCCAATAAATTATCCAACTTATTAATGTTCACTTTGTGTGCACATTGCATGAAATTTCCCCCTGACTATTCATGTGGTGGATTATATTAAAATGTTTCCTGTTTCTTCTTATATATCACTTCAACACCATCTGCACCTCGTCAACTTGGTCCGCTGGGTTTTTTTAAATTTTGAAGTTGACTTTTCTTTAACCTAGTATTATCTTATCTCTTGGATATTACATGCCAATGAGGACCATCCACACAAATCTCAAAGGAAGCCATTCAAAGGTGCATAAAAATGACATAATTTAAAATAGGGTAAATAACATAAAGCTGAACTACATTTATGAAAATAACACACATGCTTTGGTCTTTAAGGATCTCTCCTGAGAGAGATCTCAATGGCTTTATTGGCATGAAAGTTTCTGGAACAATTTTGCCAAAGCAACAAAGTACAATTGACCAAACATTTGGCCAAAGCGTAGAAACAGTGTTAAAATATACTATATAGTATATATTATACTATTATAATATATTGTAAACGTGGGAATGAATTGTATCTTGTGCCCCCACAACAGCATTTTGAGGGCTCGATGTAGTAAAACGTGGCCTGGATATATATTGATGATAAAGATGGCCACCCACCCAGAGCCTGGTTCTGGTCCTGGTTCTGGTTCTGCTCGAGGTTTCTGTATGTTAAAAGGGAATTTTTCCTTGCCGCTGTCTCCTAGTGCTGCTCATGGTGGGAATTGTTGGGTCTCTGTAAATATAAAGAGTCGGTCTAGACCTGCTCTATATGAAAAAGTGCCCTGAGATAACTTTTCTATGATATATATATCTATATATATATATATAGATATATATATTTCTATAAAACTGAATTGAATTGTTGTCATTTACAAAAAAATGTCAGAGAGGGTGTTCAAAGCATGACATCATGCTTTTCAATAGTATATATTGATTATAAATAATAATAAGATAGAGATTTTTGCAGTGCATAACATAATTGTGTCCTGATGTGCAAAAATTGTTGCTGAGTCACAAATGTAATTATTAGCTAAACAGACATAGGGTATAGGGACATAGGGACAGGTAACATATGTGCAGAGGCTGCAGGAGTGCATTGTTAGCTCTGAGCTAACGTCAGCTCAATGTCCAGATGGAGGATTCATTCCAGTCATGCTGACATCATGACTGGCTGTGTGACTGACAGGGTTCCACATGTTAAAGGTACGGATAAAAAGAAAACACTTGACTGTCTAAAATGATTATGAATTCACTGCATGCTTTCATACAGACTGCCACACACACAGATATACAGGGACACAGTAATCCGGCAGCCTTACAGTAACCAGCATGTGATGAATAATTGAAGAGAGGATGGAGTGAACCAGATCACACCAGCACAAGAACAAAGTTAGCGCTCAACACTTCGGGGACGAGCTGCAGCCAGAGAGAGACTGAGGGGCGAGTGAGGACCATCTGATGTGTAAAAGTGTGGGAGAGGAGGGTTAGGAGGAGAAACCGCATGAAAGAGGGCAGGAGAGAAGGAGCAGGGAGAGAGAAAAGTTTTGAGGAAATCCTGACCATCTCTGATCTCTGTGTATTTAGCCCCAAAGTTTCACATTTCCCAAAACCTTTACTTATACTGACACACTGACAAATGCTGAGTAAAGAATCAGGTCATGGATATATTTTATTGAGCATAATGACCACCTCTTGGTGGATTATCCCATGTGTTTTACCTCCCATTTATAAAGTGCCATAAACATGAAGTTACATATTGATCATTCTGGATCCAGAATGAGAAAGTTATAAAACACGAGTTTGACATTTTTATGTAAAAATATATCTTTAATCACGTGATATCATTAGCCGTGTTTCCAATAACGTATGTTTATGCGCATTTTGAAGTAGAAAAGCTTTATGGAAACGACCAAATTTGATAAAACATCCTTTATTGCGCAAATACGTTTTTAGGCTCGCTTGAGGTGGTTTTTGCCTTTTGTCGAAAAAGAGTTGATGCGCTAAATGGGATATGGAAACGCCTTTGCCGAATAAGTTCTGACGTAGCAAACATTTAACTCACATGACTGATCAGCTGTTTCTGCTGAACCATTTTTCCGGACAGCATGAACCATGGCCAATACTAGCTGATGTGAAAAAGAACAATTCAAACTTGCCCAATGGAAACAAATTCCTGAGGGCCTCCCTCCATTTCCCTCCCGTAGATGGTTAGATGGCCAAAGCAAACTCTACTTCTTCTGCTCTGTTAACTGGCGGATTACAGCCATGTGTAAAGCGTAGCCAGTACCGCCAACTACTGACCAAAATATGCTTTGCAATGAGCCTAGTTTATTTGCTCCAAACCAGCTGAATTAAAACGCGGCTAATTCGCCTTTTTTTCTCTTTTCTTTTCGCTTGACAATTGAATGGAAACATGGCGATCAAATACGATCAAGATCTCTTTTGCAAGAGAGACCTGAGTACAGCAGAGAGAAAGAGCAGCAAACATAGTCAGACAGTCATACAGCATCAGAGACAATCATAGACATCTTTAAATTAATTTGAAGTTTAAAGTTTAAAATTGGCCAGTGCGATGAGACATTCAAGTTTTAAAATCCTCTGTAATTTATTCCAATAATAAGGTGCATAAGCAGTGGAAGGCAGTCTTCCCAAGTTCAGTATTTACCCGAGGGCTAACTAGAGTTAAACAGGCCTGAGATCTGCTCTGGTGAGCAGTGGTTTAAAATGTGAGAGGAGAAGTGATATAGTGAGGCAACTTTGGCAGGAGACCTTTATAAATAAAAATGATAGAATGTAGTTCTCTTCTTGTTGCTAGTGAAGACCAGACTACTGTTTCATACAGTACACAGAGATGAGCACGATATTTATCTCCTGTAATGAAACTCAAAGCACAGTGATAAACTGCATCGAGTTGTTTTAAGGTCGAGGAAGCAGCATGAGAATAAAAGGATATCTCCATAGCCGAACACAGACATGATGGTTGAATGTACAATAATTTTCCTGTCCTCAAGACACAAACATGCTTTACTCCCATATATGAAACTCATTTTATAAAGTACAGGAATTTCCCTTTAAAAACCCTTAGATTTGTATTCCTTCTTGGAGTCATTACTCACTGTAATCTAAACACACAGACAGACTGACATATTTTTAGACACTTTCCGAGTATAACATTCTGTCCGATGCCCATCGCGAATAAATGTCCATAAATCCCGCTCCTTTTAACTCCAGAACTTGCCTGACACTCATCTTGTTTTTAAGTTTTCTTCAGTATCAAAGTAATCCAGTGAGAGTTGTCTGTACATCCATGGGTACATTGCAAACAGGAACTGCTAATAGCTAATTCGGCATATATTAATGGTGGAGGGGGGGGCTGAACTAACGACAACACATAGACATACTGTATGCAACCAGTGATTAGGGGAACCAGTAGAGAGTTTGTTTAACGGGGAAAAAAGCACTGGGATCCAGTGTGTGGGAGATTCCTTGGACCCCCCCAGTGGCTGGGCCCAAGGTGTCATTGCACTTTTTCCAGATCTCTGATTGAAACTGGAGGCTAACCTGTATAACCCTGCCACAGATGGGTGCCAAAGGGCTGCAGTAAAGTACAACACATTTTACTGCAGCCCTGACCTTCAACCCCCCCTGCCAGCCCCCTCCTCTTCACTGACAGCTCTCATTCCTGGGAGCTGGTCACAAAGCAGATTTTATGGATTCTATAAAAGGCCTTTACAATGACACAGGCTTTAAATCCTGCTGCTGTTTGCCCTACAGCCCTTCTCAAATGGAATTTCCACAGACTGGATGAGGTAGTGGTGCATCACCAGTTTTAATGAATGCAATCTTCATATGGATAATATAGGAATAGATAATTTCATTACGTCTGTGAAAGTGTTGCATGTTTTTAATAGACTTCATTGTAGAGTTAAACACAAATCCTTATATTTGTATTCTGATGAGCAATAACTACTAACTGCTACTATCACTGGATAATTTCCTGCAATGCAATATTTCAAAATAACTTCACTGTGACTGAGTTATAAAATTATTAGTAATCAGTCTGCAAGCTGGAGGCATTCTGCTCTGAGTCTAGATTTGTGTGGATTTAAAAAAAACAATACAATGAAAGAATTCCATCATGAATATTTAGTCCAGGGGCTAAGCATTGATTTGAGAGAAGGACAGAGAAAAACATCACCGTCCGTCAATATTACAGTTAACTGACTTGATGTAAAAATGTCAATCATAATAGTGTGTTTCATGTTTGCTACTATTTCTTTGAAGCAAGTGTAAATTTCACTTTTTTTAAACAATTTTAAATGTGAATAATTTAAAGTTTTCAATGTCTTATTCAAAATCAATGGTGCTTACATGCTGGAAGACTACGCGACTCCACCTGAAACCACAAATTGTCGTTTTTACATTTCTGTTTGTGTACGGTTTTTAAAAAAATCATGTATTTGTGAACTTTGAAGACAGACAGGCTAACTGTTTCCCCCCACACTCAGTGTTTATGCTATGCTAGGCTAACTGCCTCCCTGCTCCAGCTCCATATTTAATTTACAGACAAGAGCAAATACCCAAATAGGAGTTTGGTTTTTTTTTTATATACAACTATTGTTGTATAATGGTTTGGGTTAAAATAAACTACAGTGGTTATGTGCGTAAGTTATGTGCGTAACCCCCCCACCCGACCTCCTCTCTTTGGCACTCTTTATAGGTTGCCGCCTAACAATACAGCCTATACGGTCGTATTTTTGGAGGACAGTCTCGTCTTACATGTTAAAGGTCATGTACAGAAATATACCAAGTAAAATGATATAAAACTGTGCTGCAGGAGGGAAAGACGAACTTCACAGGTAATACTGGGGCAAGGTGGAGCACTCCATATCTTCAGCTACTGTCAATACAACTTTGATTGTGTTGTTTTAAGTGAACAAAGACCCAGCAGCCATTTTGAAACACATAAAAATCAGTGAACATGCAGAAACAATGTTCACTCATGACGACAATTCCACATTCCTAGACTAACTTATTTCAGGTGTTCAAATAAATAACTTATAAAGAGAGACACATTTAGCCAGATAGATACAGTAATTGAAACAACAACTGAGCCTCCTTGTTCCAGTTCCAAGCTGAGCTGGACTTCTCTGCAGCTCTGACTGTACGAGAAGAGAAGAATTATGAATTCTGTCAGTGTGATTAACCTTTGCCTTGTTTGTTATCCTCACCCCGAGTTCCTGCAGTCCAATCCCAGTCTTGTCAGCCATCTATCTCTCTGTAGCTTTCCTCTTTGTTCCTCGCTCTCTCTCTCTCTCTCTCTCTCTCTCTCTCTCTCTCTCTCTCTCTCTCTCTCTCTCTTCCCCACACACACACACGTACACACCTCCTGACACTCATCCTTTGTTTGAAGGTTAAATGGGTTGAACCCCAGGAATAGATCATTGAGTTGAGATCAATTAGGGGGCTTTTACATCAAATGGACAGGGCCTCAGAGTGTTTTTGTGAGAGGCTGGTACTGAATCAGCCCACAGCACCATACTCACTGCTCTCTGCTCACTGCGGCATCATCATCGTCAACCTCATTAACAGCTTCAGCACCAGCTCCATCATCAGACTCATCACCGGCGTCATGACATCATTACCACATGAGTGCAAGCCTCATCAGCAGCTTCATCGCTGGCCTCAGCCTGACCTCTTTAGCATCACCAGGAAGCTCATTCAATCTCAGCACTCCCACTGCACTTCAAAAAAAACTCTGTCTATAATATAAACTCATAATAAGACAGTCACAAACATTAAAAAAAATCCTCTAGAAACGAACAACACTTACAGTAATATGGTGCTGCTGCACTATAAAAATGAAAACAGCAAACAAGATACAATGTTAAGTCACACAGTGGAATTTACATTATCTCCTTATGTTTTCACTTTGAGTTAGTTCGACTTCGAATTTTCACTTCTGTTAACTTACCCCAAGTTCATTCATTCAATTTTATTTAAGTTGGAGTAACATATCATTTTACAGTGTCATATCTTTGGATTTTCACTTCTTAAAGTAAAGTTAATGTAAACATTATGCTAAGCTAGGCTAACTGCCTTGATGCTCCCGCACCTTACTTAATTTGCAAATACTGAAGAGTTTTTCTCAAAATGTACATTTATTTCTTTAAGGTTGGAAAAATCTTCTTATTTCACTCTGAGTGAATATGTCTTTAATATAAACTCATAATAAGGCAAGACAAAATAAAACTATGCTGATGAGTTTATTTTTGATCCTCAGCTTTCGTAAGTAAATGGTGCAAACAGAAAGCTAATTAGCCATTTGTGAGATTTTACGATATCATTTGTAGTGTTAGGTGAACAAACATGTGAAAATACACCGGGGAGAAAAACAGCAGGCGTGCAATCACTAGCAACATCATGATCGACTCTTATTTTCAAAGGTCGCACTGAGCCGGATCAGACGTTGAGCAGGAGAGTTAATCTGTGAGTTATAGCCTCATAGTTATTGATTCAATAAAGGTTATATATTAGACCAAATAGGTCAGATTTTAATACAAAAGAGTCAGAGTGTTTGTGTTACAGCTGTGTTTTGGGCCAGTGGGCATCATGTGACCTGCAGCTCTGACTGTGGCCACAATGCCAAATCCTTCATTTGCATAAAACACAAAGTACAGCTGAACTATGTCATGTTTTATAACTAAGTTCAGGACCAAAGACCACGCCTTGAACACATCCAATTCTGCACAAAAGTATTTAAGCACACCTTATCCATTCCTTTCCCTTTTGACTCAGTTTTCACCCCACCCCCCCACCTTTGTTTGAATACAGGAACCACCGGGGGCTCTATCCAAATTCAGTTCACGGCTCCCCCAATCAGAGTCTCGACTCCCCTAAGTGTCCTTCTATCTTCCCGCCACAAGCTGGCACATCATCGTACTCCTCCATCCATCTGTACACGAGCCTGATTTCTCCCCTTATCTCTTCATCCATCACCCTTCATCCTTCAACCCTCCATCCCCTTAATCCATCCTTCCTACATCATCTTGGCTCTTCTCCATCCATAACATGCAAGAAACTATTCTAAATCAATATCTTTATTGCCGTGGTCTTTGTTAGTGAACTCAAGTATTGGACAAATTGAAATATTGATGGGTTGATGAATGACGCTAGATTATAAAAGCCAGACCTTATTAGGATACATTGTTTTCCACGATAATCCATCCATTAGCCGTCAAGATATTTCAGTCTGGACCGACCAGTTGACCAACCGACCAACAGTACAAGCGACATTACCATACCTGGAGCCACGCTGCTAGGGTGGCTAAAAAAACTTTCTAAACAAATGCTAGACTAAGTCAAAATGATTGATTTCACACTCACACACCTGTACACCTCTGAGCGTGCACAGCATTCTCACCTTCTGTCACCTCTTTCTTTCTGTTTTGAGGAACTCACCCCACGGTTTAGTGGCAGGGACCCGACACTCAACTGGGCATCCATCTTATTTAGACAGGACATGACAAGGTGGTAATGGGGGGGGGACTCAGCTCATTCCCCCACCATTAGGATGTTAATAAGACCATCATGCCACATGAGGCCTGTTAAATGGAGTCGAAAGTCCAGGAGGAACTCTGGTGTGTACGCTAGAAATGAGGTCAAAGTGCCCTCTGTGGGTGGTGCACTGTCCTGGATGCTGATTAATGCTGGTGAGCAATGCAAATAGGGCTCTGTGGTTTTTTGATTGTAGAGTGAGAGACAAATATTGCATTCCTTGAAGCTTTTTACTGAGGTACCACCTCCTTTGTGCTTTTAATCTTTACAGCATTTTTATGAGCAGTCTGCAAGGATGTCATAAAAACACTAAAAATGTGAGTGTACATTATGATGCTTACATAACCTCTGTATCAGTGCTCTACCTCAAATGAGATTTGCTGATCTGAGTGATTACTGCAGTTTTTCCTGGGGCCTGCATTAAAACATGTTCTGCGGGTACAGGTAGATAGTTTTGTGCTACAGTTTGACAGTGAGAACTGAGGAAAAGTATGCAGGCATCGCTGTCCAGTGGAAACCACGTATCTCTACGTATGTGACTTGGCAATTCTTCTAATTTTTTAAGCTTTTAGGATAGTACTTAGTTTCCCAATAATTTCCTAGAATGGATTTTGATATGTAACTGTAATGTCTTAGGAAGGCTCCTGATGGGACATTTGGTACTCATAGAAAAAATGGAGACAGTGTTTGATGTAAAGACTTTCAGTTGTTCCAATTAACTGGTGTTACCATCTATTAGTCTGTGCACAGGAGATCAGCTGAACAGTCTTTCTGTATGTATATATTATATATTTTCCTGGCTCTTTCATAAAGGTTTTAATAAACCAGGGATCCAGATTAAACTGGAAAAAAAGTTAAATTTAAAATGCAAAAGCTTAAATGGAAATGCTCAAACTGAAAGCTCAAATTGTAAAGATGAAATTGAAAATGGCAATGGAAATAAGAAAAGGGAAACATCAAATTTCAAACTCAAAATGGGAAATGGAAAAGCTTAAATGGAAATACTTAAAATCAAATCTTAAATAGAAAAACCTAAATTATTTATTTTGCATTTGCACTTAACCATTTGAATGTCTTGGATCATACCTTACACTCCATATGATAATTGTAAAACCACCACCATTTTTTAAGAATGGGGGGGGGGGCGCTCTGTAAATTTCCCTGCTTTTTTTGTCCTTTGCCAATCACATGCCTAATAAACTAATTAAGCCTTTATACACCCGGCACATTAGAAAGGGGTGCCAAAAAATGACAGCACCCAATAAAGCACTAGCATTTTTATATAACCTGGAGATGCTCCTTTATGACTTGAGAACATTTCCCCATGTCTTTGGCTGGCAAAAGTCTTTTTGGATGATTAAAACCGTCATTGTCATAAAGCTTAAAACAACACTGTTGTTCTTAGTTCACGACAAGATGACATTTTAGATACACGGTTTTCATAGGACTGTTTCAGCACTCTTCAGCTCCTCTGCACAGTCAGTGCTCCACCTGTCAGTGCAGTGAAACCTGCGTCAGGAGCACGCTACCTCACTCCGCCCTCAGGAGCACAGAGGGGAAACAGAGAATCAGCTGAACTCGTGCACCTGCTGGTCTGCTGTACCTCTGCTGAGTACGTTGTATTTTCTCCCCTTTTTTCTTTGTGTGTTTGGTTTTCTTGCGACACATGAGATGGTTTAGATCCCTGACTCATCTCCCTTCATTATTTCCCTGACGCAGGTTATACTGTACACATGCAGCTGACACAGGAAGCTGTGAAAACATTTATCAGCTCAAGTTTTGTGTTACCAGATAATAGAGTAGATACAACATGGATACAATTTTCCTTTGTTTACAGTAACTGCTTAGTTTTAACTTTTTGTGTGGAAAGTGAAGTAAGCCTCACGTAAAACTGAACCATCAGCAGTTGTGATGGGGCCAGATGGAATCTCAGGATATTTTCCCAAACCTCGTGACCGTCTTAAAATATCCAAAATCCGGCGGGGCCTGGAGAGAGGCACCTGGAGAGTAATGAAATGGTGCTCAACATTATTGTGCACCACCTGCAGAGTCCAACAAGATTGTGTCATCTGAATCAGACTGATGAATAAGTGCAACATCATGCACAGTAAGGAGCTATTATCTGCCTAGTTATAAGAAGTGTACGTAATCAGACCACGCCAAGAGCTTAATTTGATAAACATAGGTGTGTGTGCTAACATTATTAAGAGGACACAGAGAAGAAAAGGTTTTTCAACTGCTGATTACAATTTCACTTATTATTTGAGCTCAATTCTGTCATGATCCGTAGTCTTTGTCTGTTTCCTGTTTTATTTTGAAGTATAGTCTGTCCTGTCTGTTCAGTTCCTGCCCTTGTGTCTCCTTTAAACTTTGATTAGCCTCACCTGCTCCCGTTTTCACACCTGCCCCTGATTCTGTCATCAGCCTCTTCTTATTTATACCGGTCCTTTCCCTTTGTTCCCCGCT
Organism: Maccullochella peelii; assembly: GCA_002120245.1. Taxonomy (NCBI): domain Eukaryota; kingdom Metazoa; phylum Chordata; class Actinopteri; order Centrarchiformes; family Percichthyidae; genus Maccullochella; species Maccullochella peelii. The sequence goes on along the minus strand of LKNJ01004206.1, from coordinate 3,552 downwards.
GGTTCATTGTAATTGGTTACTGTGTAGTGTGTGATCTGTTTTCCCTGTACTTCTGTCTGCCTACCTACCTGTTTGCTTGGCTTCCTGTACCTGCAAGTAAGCAAATAAACCTTTGAAACTGCTTGAACCTCCGGGTCTGTCTGCGCTTGGGTCCTTCTCCTGCTCCCAGCACTATGCTGCCCCGTAACAAATTCTTTGTTACAGTTACACTTTTGAACAGACATCTCATTGTTTTTAAAGGTTTAGTTACTGAGGGCTCTATATTCATGGTGATGAAACAACCAGCGCAAGCAGGACCCCGACGGTTTGGTGTTTTCCTGACCTTAAAATTCATTTTGGAGCACAGGTGGGAGGAGAGGCACAAACAGGTGGAAGGTTCATGGTTCGAATTACAGAGGGGATTGGAGGGGTCTGACCCTCCCTGATTAAGACTTGGACCCTGAACCCAAGAGAGGTGGGTGTCAGAGGGGGAGGGGGCGCTCATAAACCCTGCAGCTGTCTGTATGTAGAAACAAAGAGGCAGTAAATGTTAGCTTATGTTCAGCTCGACTGTAGGATTTTTTCTGCTTCCTCAACATAGGATATACATTAACCAGTGACTTCCTGAGGTAATCACAAAATGCTCGTGGTAGCATCAGGTAAGTTACAGTATCTTCAGAAAATACACAAGTAACAATAGCATATACCTATGTAAATACATTGAAAACTGAAGCACCGTGAAATAACAATATGACTGTCCGTGAAGTGTCCTTGTTATTCAGTTGCAATTGAAATACATATTGACCAGTAGAACAACAAAAAAACTATTTGTTCTTTGGTTACTGTAACTAACATTTCCAAACAATAATATACAACCTTACAGTGAGTAACTATCAAATCTAGCTCTCATATTACTCCTCCTCCATTGTCCCACATTCAAAGTTACTGTATTCACGTCTCTTTTACAGTCAGCAACAACACACATATGAAAACAGCTTAACAAAACATGAAATAGCTGCATTAACACTTTATGTAGCCTCACATCCGTTAACAACATAATTGTGTGTCTCATTAGCATTTCTATTGTACTGTATATGTTACTTTACTCATTAGCAACAGGTCCACTAGCCTAGCATGGGAGTGTATAGCTAAACATCTCTATTTAAACACATTACTGCAAAACCACTCAACTCTCATTATCACCAAGGATTCACAACACTCAAATAGACTGTGGTACATGCATGTGATTTTGAGGAATATTAACCCACCAGTATGTAGAAACAAAGAGGCAGAAAACGTTAGCTTGCGTTCAGCTCGACTGCAGGATTTATTCTTTTTTGCCTCTAAGGGGTAATAGGTTCCTCCCAACCGCTAGGTGCCATCTAGAGACCTGTTTGAATATTGCACTAACACGGTAACAAGTGGAGTACAATGAAATTGGCATTTAACCACTATTTCAGACACAATAAAATAAAAAAATATATGTGCTTATTTTTTAAACACATTTAACTTATTTTTTAGCAATTAACTGTGCCATAGTCCCAATGACTTTTTAACATTTTTTTATGCCATTATTCCTGTATATACATTTTGAACCCTTTACACTAGTTAGTACATTTACTTTCTTACGTTCAGAGTTTCTGAATTAGATTGTGACAAGTGAAACACGCGCCTGCGCTGTACTCGGTTTCCTTTACACCCTGGAGAAAAAGTTGACCCCCCCGATTTTTCATTGTATAATTCACACTCTGGGAAGGTTCCTTCAAATGAGGCAGAGCAAAGAGAGTTGTTGGTATTTTGGTGGAGACTTTATGCTCGTCTCAGAACCATGTCTGTTTCTGATCATCACTCCACTAGTACTTTGGTGATTTTATCATCAAGAGTAAAGTAAATACTTTGAGCAAATGGCTCATTTTCTCAAAAAACAAAACTACAAATATCTAGCAAAAGCAAACACTGCAAAATGTTTTTTGCATCAAAATGACACACATGCCATCATATGAATAGAACTTTGTACCAAACACACTGATGTGCTCAACACAAAACACTACTATGAATATCTTATCAGTAGGTTTATGCCTTTTGCATTTTCAGTGTTCCACTATAGCCGGTTGTAAAACTTTGTTACAGTAATGTATATCTGCACACATATATACACACACACAAATGCAATACAGTAACAAAAACATTTTTTTTTTCCATAATGCGGTATTTGGAACACTTGTGTTTTGTATGCAACACTTTACATACTCAGCAGGAGAAAACCAGGAAAAACATTCAGTGAGATAAAGCGTTTTCTGTAAAAAAAAAAAATAAAGTGTGTAATTTTTTCAAAACTCTAAACACAAAAACAAATGCAAAATGTAAGAAAAACCAAATTAGGCTGCATCCTGCCTCCTATTCTGGTCTGGCCACAGCACCTCATCTACGTCACAAAGTATGTTCTCCCTGGCTAAACAGCAGAGAAAGAATCTTCTGGAATGACGGAGCCAGCCGCCGAAAGCCCCCACATCAACTTCACCACATGCATCCTCCACTGCCTGGAGAAGAGGCATGCGTGCGAGGGGATGGCGGTCATACACCTTCCATCACCATGCCGAAAAAAACTCTTCAATTGGGTTTAGCAATGGGGAATATGGTGGGAGGTATAGGACAATAAATTGTGGGTGGTCGAACAAGTTGCGGACCAGAGCTCTGGTCCACCCCTCTGCTCAGCTGGAATGAGGATGCCATGTAGTGTGTCCAGGAATGTGATGAGAAGGGCAGTGTTGTAGGGCCCAAGGTTTGCATGGTGATGGAGGACGCCTTGCTGGCTAATGGCTGCACACACGGTGATATTCCCTCCATGCTGTCCAGAGACATTCACAATGGCCAATAATGTTCTGTCCCCGTCCCCTTCTTTTGGCTAGGTTAAAGCCAGCAATAAAAATATAAATGTACTGAATTGCAGCAGCATCCATCTCCAAGACTCTCTGAAACAGACAACAAGACAATATGAGAAATAGACCAGTCAATATGGTGAAGCACAATACACCAGATTACAATACTGTAATGTGTCTATACAGTGCTGATATGATAGTAAATTCACAGCGCTGTTCTTTAACCCCCTGAGTTTCGCTCAAATGGCACCCTGTAGACCTGTTTCATCTGGATTTGGTTGCGCTGTAATACACGGTCCAGTGTAGACAAGCCCACCTGGTGAATGTTACTGAATATTGTGTTGTCTGCAATTATGTGGTTCTGGATTTCTCGTAGTCTAATGGTATTGTTTGCCACCACCATGTTCACAATAGCGGTCTCCTGTTCTGGTGTGAACAGCCGGTGTCTTCCACAACGGCCTGGTTGTCTCTCAGTTCTGCAGAAGATCCAAAAATATGATATAATTGGTTACAGTAAGCAAAAATAATTTCTTTTCTTTCAGTATGAAATGACATTACTGTAACATTGGCCAACAATCACTGAGTAACATAGGCCTACTGATTTGTCAGACTGCAGTATACTATGGTATACTGTACATAAAGAGCAGAAGCATTGTGTAGATAATAGGTAACTTACCGGTTCTCATTTCTGAAT
>LKNJ01004205.1:0-40397 GCA_002120245.1 Maccullochella peelii | reverse complement strand
CCCCACAGTCACATAGTATCCCAACATCCCGTCTTAGTAAAGATTTAAACAAGTGTTTTATTCTCACTTTCCTCCCTTTGAAGTGCGCATAGTTCCTTCGATACACCACTGCGAGGCGTGCATGCCTTAACACATAATTTACCAAATTCATACCTTTCCCCTTCCCAAGCCACCCAAACAAAAATCGCATACGCCACTCCTCCTCCCCACTGTACTTACTCCCCCAATTCTTTTCCAGCAAAGCTCTTAAAAAAACAAAAAAACCCCGTAGTTCAACACAATCCAAAAACAAATGTAAAAAACTCTCATGGCCACTACTACACACATCACACACAGCACTCACATTTTCATTAATCCTATTAAAAATCACATTTGTATATATTCTATTATGGCGGATAAGAAAATCCGTATTTTCACCTTCTATGCTATTAAAACGTACATTCAGATTCTGCCAAATACTCTTCACATCCATTCCCACAAACACTCTATTCCACACTTTCTCTGCCGCCGGCTCTTTAAACACATCTCTAATCATCCAATCATACACTCTCTTTACACTCCATTTCGCTCTTTCTACCCTCTGCTCCCCCTCCATCACACACATCTCTGGCATACATTCATCCTTCTTTATTACACATCCAGTCTCTATCAACCTCTTCCATTCCCCTGGCAAACTCTCCTTAATTCTTTCATACATATTCCTCACTTTCACTCTACTCTCCCATCCATCCATCTCAGACACCGCATCAAACATACACCCATCCCTTAAAAACCCCGGAATTACCTCATACATCACATCTTTTACTTGTCTTATCCCTCCCATAAAAAAACCTTTCTCATACAACACTTTCCCACCATGCTTAATGTTCTCATTCAAGAAAAGTGGTTGGTTTCTCACCGCATTTAGATCCACACATTCATACCTCACCCGTGGTAAAAACATCCTCCACGCTTCCAACACCTCCCTGTAGAACTCAGGTATATTAACCGTCATTGCTCTCCTAAACCCCATAAACCATCCGTACTCTCCAATACCCCCGACCTCATGTAAATAATGCTCCAGAAACTATTTCCAACCATATCCCCATCCCCCACCCAAATATTTCCTCACTGTCTTTATCCGCAACGCCGTGCGTTTCATCTCTAAATCTATTAAATTCAACCCACCTACCTCCCTCTTCCCCACCATCGTGTTGTGTGCAATTTTGACACCCTTCCCCTCCCATATAAACTCCCGCACTATTCCATTCACCTCCCTTACCACCCATACTGGCATCTCCAATACATTCAACACATACACACACACCGACAACAATAAACCATTCACCACGACCACTTTCCCTTTCAATTTCAGTCTCCTCCCCTTCCATGCAGCACACGCACACCGAATTTTATTTATCACTCTCGTCCAAGTAGCGTCCCTCGCCTCTCCTCCCTCTACCCCCATATACACCCCCAAAATTTTCAAATATCGTTCCTCCACCCTCATACCCACTTCCACTCTTTTCACATCACCCACATACATTATCATCGACTTCTCCTTATTTAGTTTTGCCCCGGACCCTTTCTCAAACCGTGCTACCAAATCCAACACCCGCCGTACACTTTCTCCATCCCTCACCGTGATAGTTGTATCATCTGCATATTGGTTAATCACCCATTGCCCCCCCCGCGGTAAGCTAATCCCCTCCACCTTTATATCTTTCTTGATTAGACAGGCCAATGGTTCCACCGACAGTGCGTACAACAGTGCTGATAATGGACATCCCTGTCTTACCGACCTCCCCACCTCAAAGCTCTCAGTTAGCACTCCGTTTACTTTCACACAACTGCGTGCAGTGCCATACAGCACCTTCACCCAGTTTACCATTCTCACTCCAAAACCAAACTTCTCCAAAACCCTAAATAAAAACTTGTGTTCCACCCGGTCAAACGCTTTCTCCCAATCAAACCCCACCACCACACCCCCTAATCCATCCGTTTTCATAAATTCAATAATATCCCTCACCGTCCCTATAGTATCGGAAATATCTCGCCCCGGTATACTGTAATTTTGTGTTATGTCGATCAGGTTTCCTACTACGCCTTTCATTCTGTTTGCTAATACTTTTGCTAATATTTTGTAATCTGAGTTTAACAAGCTAATTGGTCTGTAATTCCCTAAGTCCACTTTGTCCCCTCTTTCTTTAAATATAACTGTTATGATCCCCTCCACCATTTCATCCTGTATCACCCCTGTCTGTTCTATTTCCCTGTAGATCTCTGCTAAGATTGGTGCCACCTCCTCCTTAAATGCCTTGTACCATTCGATCCCTATACCATCCTTCCCTGGACTTTTCCCATTCTGTAACCCTTCGATTGCATCCTTTACTTCATCTACAGTTATGTCCCTATCACACCACGCGCTATCATCCCCCTCTAACTTCCTATCTACACTCTCTAACACCCCCTCCATACTACTTTCATCTATCCCTCCCTTCTTATATAGCTCCTCATAAAATTCTTTCACCCTCTCTAATATCTCTACATAATCTTCTACTACTTGTCCTTCTTTATTCCTAACACTCTGTATGTATGTTTTTCTTTGCGTCCTCTTTTCTAACTGTAAAAAATATCCCGTGCATTTTTCTCCCTGTAATGTGTATTTTGCTTTGCTTCTTACTATTGCTCCTCTGCACTTTTCCTTTTCATACCTTTCTAATTCCATTTTTATCTCTAAATACTTCTCCAAATTATCACCGCCTTCTCCATCTATTCTCCCCAACTCTCTCTTCATCTTATCCTTCAACTCTTTCTCCTTTCTTAGTCTGTCTCGCTTCCTCTTTTTCCCATACCAAATACTGAATGTTCTTATCTTAGCCTTCACTTGTACCCACCACCCACCCATGCTCACCCCCACCTCACCCCTTCCCACCTCTATCTGTCTCTCCATCTTCTCTTTGTCCACCATCCCCTTAATTTGTTGTCTGTATCCTTCCTCACCAATCAAGCCCGCATTCAAAATCCACAATCCCCCTCCCATCTCGTTTCTCCCTTTATTAATTGTAAACCTAATCCCATCGTGATCGCTAAACCCATTTCCCTGGTGCCTCACATTCAACAAATATCTGCATAATTCACCATGTGCCAAAATTAAATCAATTCTGCTCATTCTTAAGACTTCCCCATATATCTGCTTTCTTGTGTATTCCCTCTTCCCTGGGTTTTCTTGCCTCCACACATCTACTAACCCTTTTTCCTCCATCATTTTCAAAAGCATATCCCGTGATCTGTCCCACCTGAATTCTACCCCTCTCCCCATATCCAGTCTGCTGCATTTTATATTGAAATCCCCTACTATTATACATCTGTCATTTACCACCCCTTGTAATATCCCTATCACCCCCCGCCTCTCTACCTCTACAATCGGAAAATATACCGTGATTAGTCTAAACACTAGCTCTTGATGCTCAAATTCTATCGCTAAAATTCTTCCTTCTCCATCTCTAAACACCTCTTTTACACTGTTCACACAGTCCCTCTTCACAAAAATTGGCACGCCTCTTGCGTTGACTGTTACATTGTTATAAAACATATCACCATCCCAGTCCTCCCCTACCTGTTTGGCTTTGTCCTCATCCCAGAAAGTTTCTTGCATACATACCATACTGCTTCTATACACGTACAACAACTCTTTCACTTTCCTCCTGTCTCTCAGCCCATTCACGTTTATCGAAGTTACAGTGACCATGAGAGCAACCAAAAGAAAGAAACTATTCAAACACACCATCAAAAAAGAATTTACAACACACCGGCTCGCGATTCTTTCATCCGATCCTCCCTACTCTTTTCCTTGTCCGCTTTGCGTTTGGCTGACAATCTTTGGGCTAAACCTTTATCCCTCCCCGACCCCCCAATTGTCCCCTCTGTCCATTTTACTCCCCGATTCCTCAAACGCCATGTCTTTTCTTCCTCTGTCTCTCCGCTCCTCTGCTGCCACTGCTCCTTCGTCCCCTTCCCCTCCCCCTGCCCCTCATCCCCCTTTAACCCTCTTCCATCCACGCACTGTTCTACACACCCTCCTGTCAGTTCCATGTCACTGTCGCTGCCGTCTTCCGCGCTGGCTTCACTTACGTCTTCTATACCATCAGATCGCTCCATGTTCGTCTCCTCTCCCTCTTCTTCTCCTCCGCTGGCGTCCTCTTCCTCGTCTGCCATCTTCCCTCCAATCGAGCCGTTGACACGTCCCCCGTCGCCGTCCTCACCGTCCTCTCCGTCGTCGTACTCTGCTGTTTTCCGCTCTTCACACTCTCGTGCGTAATGCCCCGTCTTCCCGCACTTAAAACATTTAAAGTCAGGACATTCACGGAAAATATGACCAGGTTTAATGCAAAGCCTGCATACTCTCACCTGTCATGTATAACCCTGAAGTATTCTGTACCCCTCAGCGTTTCAAATTTGGTGAAATACGGGAGTGAGCGCATCTGTTCCGTGAATCGCACCTTTAGAAACCTGGCTCTGTCTGCTATGTCCGTGCCGGGCCAGAACCTGCGTTTTATCACTGACATAGCCTGCACTCCCCACTCCTCCAGTCTTGCCAAGATTAGCCGGTCCTCTAGATACACTGGCAGATTTATAAAGCTCACTACCATCTCATTACTTATAATGTCTCTTGCGTGCACCATCGCTCCGTTCACTCTCACACCATCCAGTAATTTGGCCTTCGCCGCCTCGTCCTTCATTGTTAATTCATACCGTTGTCCACCTCTCACTCTGCAGCCCAACACCACTCCACACTCTTTCTTCACCCCTTTCAATAAATCCATCATAGAAATGTTCTCCGTGCCTTCCACCTCTACTTCGACTGTCAGCTCTTTCCCGTACCGTCCACCCTCATGTTGCTCACCTTCGCGTCGTTTGTTTGTTCCGTGTTCTGTTGCGTCGTCAGTTTTCTTACCGTTGTCGATCGCTGTTCGCCTGTCTGTCACCGCCAGTCGCTCCTCTCCTTCCTTCCGTGTGTCCTTGTTCAATCTCATCGTCTTTTCCGTTCCTTTGTCCGTCGCCATTGTTGTCCGTCCGAAAATAAAACACACAGAACGAAAAAAGTCCCCCAAACAGCAAAAAGCTGTCGGGGGAGGTATGACAAAAACAAACACTGAAATATTACAAACAAACTACTTGCATAAACCGACACAACGTACAAAACAAACTCTCTCCAAACAAAACCGCCGTATGCTGCTGTCTGCACAAACACTTCCTGATTGCGTGATGCTGCGTTCAGGGAGGTATGGCCGTAAGCAATTGCAACTCATGAAAACAAGGTATTTATGAATGCTAAAACACAACAAAAAGTTCTCAAAGGCTGTTGAATACGTCTAAAAATAATGTATATATTTATCTCATAAACATGTAAATCCATGAAAAGACCAATATAACAATTTATTTTTTTTCTACATGAAGAGGGAACAACAGCGTCTGCCAACAAAATATCANGGTCTCATGTTTAACCATGCTGGTGCTTCAACATTACGTGTACATTCCAGCAAAGATGGAAGATCTGAAGCGAAGGGGAACCTTCCAGACATCCCAAAAACCGTTGGGGTCAATTAAGTCAGTGATTGAACACTTGTTAAAAGGCATATTATTTTTGGAAAGATGAGAAGATTGAGATCAATTTCAAGTTTGAGTACTCGAAAGTGGTCTGGATTGTCGGCACCGTCTGTCAGCAGCGCCCTCTGCTGTTCCGGAAAGATCAATGAAAAAGCTTACAGCACCTGGTATTCCCAGGCGGTCTCCCATCCAAGTACTAACCAGGCCCGACCCTGCTTAGCTTCCGAGATCGGACGAGATCGGGCGTGTTCAGGGTGGTATGGCCGTAAGCCTCTGATTCCTCCACGTATACACTCTTTATATGTGCACCCACACCTGTCTGTCATCAACATACTGTGTCGCCTTCTTTCATTCCTATCATATGACCTAGCATTAAGAAACTCCTTTTTCTTAATGCCCCCCCCCCCCATACCTGCCCACAGACCTTACAACCCACCTGTTTACAACTGAGAAGAGAAGGCAGAGAACACAAAACTTGGAGTTGCAAAGTTATTGTGGCAAATTTCCATGGATTTGTCAGTTGCTTCATGGGTGACTTAAATATAATATCATTGAATGTTAATGGACTGAATAATATGGTAAAAAGGAAGAAGATTTTGCTTTTGGGGATGTAGGAAACACATTAGAGAAGACAGGAACATGAGAAACTAAAGAAAGCAACCAACAGCCAGGTATACTACAGCTCATGTAGCTCAGCTCGGAGAGGAGTGGCTATCATCATTCAATCCCATACAGGCTTTGAAAAAGACAACTGCAGTGTAGACAAAGAAGATAGATATGTTTTGGTAGTAAAACAGAGTGCACAGATATTTCTTTCCTAAACATTTATTATCCGCCAGACACACGACCACAGACATAGGAATCTGTGTACCTTTGAGATGTAACTTTTGATGAAACTAAATGCACTAACAATATTTCAGTTCCAAGTTGGGCCCTATTATGAAGCTGTGTAAACGTCCCCATGTGTGTTTTATGCCACAGATAAGCAAATTCTGTAGTGTAAAGATTTGCTGTCCCGACTTTCCACTGATTGTGATGTTGCTTCTCTTGATGTTTTGACATACCCATGAATACCTATTAATGTAAAAAAAAGAAGTTATCTTTGGTATTGCAGCATTACATTTATATAGATCCAACATTCCATTCTTACTAAAAGGACACTGAAAACAAATTTTCATATTGAGACTGAGTGATAAAGTTTACTCATCTATGAGTTGAGGAATTAGCACCCTTGCTGGTTCTGAAACGTTTTCAAAATCCCACTGGGTAAACCAATACATGCATGGTAGGTAGTCAAGGCAAAACCATCTTTACTGTTGGTACACATTGTCCTCATTATCCATACAATTAAAAAACAAACAAAAAACAACACAATTTTTTGGCTTTGTTATAATAGTTGATGTGAATATTAAACACACTGTGAATAAAATGGAACAAACGTCCTCTACTTTCCTCTGTCCTCCTTTGGCTGTGCTGCTCTCAGCAAGGTTTTATCCTTCAGAACCATCTTTATCTTGGCCAGACCTTTGGGACTGCTTCCTCCAGACTGAGACACACACACACACGCACACACACACGCACACACACACGCACACACACACGCACACACACACAGAGAGAGAGACAAGATCAAGACACCAGTTGAAGAGGATTCATCCAAATAAAGAAATAACGGTTCCTTGTACTAACTTTTCCTGTGGAGTGCTGCTGCTCCTCCTCTCCTCCTGAGGCTGGGACGTTATAGAAGACGGAGGCAGAGAAGACTTGTTGTGGAGAGGTGGAGGATGGAGATTGGCCGAGGGTCTCTCCTTCAAAACAAGACTTGTGTCACTCTTCTCCACTTACTGTTTGCATATTCCTTCATATAGAAAGATATTCCATCATCGTATTTTCTATTATTTTCAGTTTTCTACTCTGTGTGTGTCAGACTTCAGACTGTGTGAAACAGTAACCAGGTTAGATAGTAGACTTTCCTACAGGGATGGATATTAGAGACTGACCATGGCTCCTACCACGACGCTGTATCCATGCTGCTCTGTGTTTCCTCTTCTTGCTCAGCTTGATGAGATACTTCTGAACTGAGCTGTCCAGAACCCCCTCAGACTAGCAGAGAAAGACAGATGCATATGACAATTAACACATGATCTGGTATTTAACACAAACTATGGAAATGGAACATTGTTTCGACCCTCTCACCAACCTTGATATCAGAAAGGTTCACGCATGTGTTTGCAGGCTGGATGAACTCCACTGTGTCGTAAATGTCTTTGGTCCTGTGGCCTGTTTGGAAGAATGGAGACACGAACACTCTGCAGTGCTACCAATAATTCTGAGGTGTCAATTAACACCATGCATTTTAATAACGCCAAACGTGCAGCGCTCAGTGCAGGATAGACGCTCAGCGCCTCGTCACGCTGCTGGCATTTGTAGAGTAGTGTAAATAAGCGGTGCTCTCATTGCAAATAATTTAAGAACTACACTGGCCTCAGGAAAAATGCTTTGGTGGACACACATCTATGTAGGTTTTTATACAGCTTCAATCCAAACATTTAAAACACATCAAACCCAGCAGTTGAAATCAAAGGATAATCCATCACATACTCGCTACATAAGCACACCATCCACTCTGGTTATACTTACTCATCAGACTTGTTTTGCACTCCAGTAATGTCTTTGGTACAGCAGCAATGGGTGCTCTGTTCATCTTCTGTTGCTCTCCCTCTTCGGTGATGATATCTGATAGATCGATATCCTCATAGACAGGTTCCTCCTGTGGGACAGCGGCGCTGCCTTCAAACACATCCAGAGCGAGGTCCAGGTCGGCACTAGAGTCCAACTGGAAGTTCCCACTGAGTTGTGCTGTGTCCCCCGAGTGTGTCTGGTGTGGAGGTGGGTCAGGTGTGGAGCTCTGGTCGCTGCACAGGAACTGTGACCACTCATCACCCGACAGGAGCTCCTCCACCAGCTTCACCGGGCTGCAGACTCTGAAGGAGCCGAAGGGACTGTGTAAATGTAGAGGGAGAGTAATCATTCATTTAAATACATTTCAGTCTTTCTACTATTTGTTGGCTGCTGATAGAGTCTGTATTTGTATCCAAAGGCGCGCACACACCTGGCACACAGTCTGTATATATGTAAAAGCACTGAAACACAGCGTAAACACAGAGTATTTCTCTGTATTTTCAGTGTTGACTCTTTAACCAGCAGCTACACAGAATGCACAGAATTGCCACCCGCAAACCAAACAATCAATCGATTGATTAATAGAGAAAATAATCAGCAGATTCATGATGAAATAATCCATAATGAAAATAATCATGAGTTGCAGTCAAAATCAGCTCCACCTCAACCTACTGCAGCAGTAAAATCCTGATTTTACATGAATGCATGAGATGAAGAGAGGCTGTTAAGTCTTTCCCAGAGCGTTCTGCCACAGCTGGCCCTCCTCTCCACAAATATCGTACAAAACACTAAATCATAAAAAATGATAGCAAAAGTGTGCAGGTTACATTTTGTTATGTAGCTCTATTATGTAGGGGGAAATTAACACGTCTGACTAAGAGCTTGGACTTTCTAGCAAGAAATATTAATAACAGTCACTTCAAACACAAGCTAAGGCTTTGGGGCCCCCTGACCCCTTGGCGTGAAGTGACGTGTGCATTCTGGATTGCTGGCTTTAAACAGTTACAGAAATTGTCTGATGCAGCCAGTTTTGCAGTTTTGACACTGGAAAGGGGATTTCAGACACATTCTGCGACTTCACAGTTATGCGTGGGTGTGTGCATATAAGAGATGATAACCGTGGGGAAAACAGTGGGCTTTCCTACTGAGAAATAAAGAGAGGTAGAGAGATGAGAACAGAAAGAGGAGGGAGGAAGATGAGGTTACAGCGTGGGGGAAAAAAGGGATAAGGAGGAGGAGGAACAGTGGAGAGGAGGGGAGTTGGGAGAGAGAAAGAAGGAGAAAAGGAAGAAGGCGGAAGAGAAGACCAAATAATAAAACAAAAAGTGGCGAGGCAAGTTTGACAGTGATAGACTGTTTCCTGATGACCTCCCCCACTCTCCCCTGAATAACTCAAGGACTCTAACAACAAGACAGTGTGTGTGTGTGTGATTGAGAGAGAGAGGGAGAGAGAGAGAAAGGAGGAAGTCATGAATAAACAATAAAAGAATGTGCCAGAATGTATTTTAAAACTTAGTTGGGTAAATTTGATACTAGGGCACTATGTAGGATTCAATGGTTGTATTTGAAGGTGGTTTTCAGTCTAACTGTAATGGAAACTTCACTGTTTACTCCTTTAGATAATCAACATTAACAAGGAACAATGATTAAATTACAGTCGTGAAAAATCTGGACTGCTGGGAACTCTGTTCTAACTGCATCCGGCTTGAAGAGGTAAATGTTATACTCCAACAATTTACTATTGCACCTCCACAAAGCTGGGGGACTTACTTAAATATCCTGCAGCACGTTAGCAGAGCGGCAGCTTCAGTCCTCCGTCTGTGTCTACACAGGATGCGTTCAGGTACAGCGGGGTCACTCGCTTTTTGACGCACTCAGAGCCCAACACACAATAACCATAGTTACTGGTACACGCATAAAAGGGAAGAAAAAGACTTGAAGTGTAAAGGTATGCTTCGGGCCGCGGCCTGTGTGAACAGGCGTATCGGTTCCAATCAGACGTACGTGATACGGACGACTGAAGAACGCAGCTGAAACGCCTCCTGTGTAGACACACTGTTAGTATGGGTCAAGCTTGAAAAAGACTGGACCGTACAATTCCCAAAATGCAACTCAGCAACATCTTTCATTAGACTTGACTGAATGAAGTTTTTTTCTCATTTTTCACATATAGACTGTACTGTAATATGAGCGTAAGCAACTTCTATGGGAGGGGCTGTATGCACTATGGTAAGTCTTTTTGTTAAAATGACTCAAATTACACACGTTTGTTTTTCATTCTTTTTAAAAATGACACTGTCTTTTGAAGCACGTGACCTTGTTCACTAATACGCACAAAGAATCATCTCAAAACAATATTTTTCAGCCAGCTAGGACAGAGGAAAAAAGCACTGAAAATCTCCCAACACTCTGGCATCAGTTCATCTTTTTTTTTTATTTCTCAGGCTGATGCGATGAGTCCAACACACTGAATTAAAACAGTTTAACAATGGATGACCTGGATGTATGTGCACTTGTGAGTGAGCGAGTGAGAGAAGTGTGTCTTCACCTTTCAGATGTTGCGTGTCTTTGTTTAATCCTCCTCTCCACCAGGTCAGCATGGCTCTGTGTCTCTGTCACTGCTGATCGGTCCACAGCATCTTCATCAATCCCTTCCTCCTCCTCCGTCCCTCCATTCTCCCCATGCCTCCCTTCATCCTTGAAAATAGGCATGTCACAGGATCACAACTGATTAACTAACACTAACATAACACTGGTTGTTTGGGAAAAAGAAGGCTGCATTTGGAGAAGCCGTGTCCAGCACCCTAAAGTGGAAGGTTGTGGTTGTATTGATTAGCTCCTTGGTATGACTGAATGTAAATCCAGACAATGCAGAAAGACAAAATACAAGTTTTAAAATGAGGGTTTGTTTCAGAGATGTGATTTAAGTGAAACGTACCTGTGTCAATTCAACATCATCCTCTTTTAATCCATCCATTTCTATCTCTTCCACTTTGATTCTTCTTTTTTCCTCTCTTCCCTCTTTCAGTCTACCCACCACCTTCTGGGCAAGCTGCTTCACCTTTCCTCTTGCATTGCTCTTCTGGGTTGTTTGCTTTGCTTCTCCATCCAGAAGTGTCTCAGCAATTTCATGTGCGTCCTCTAACCTGTGCAGCTGACATGGATCCAACTGTGCCCCCACCACCTCTGTCCCTTCCCAAAGTCCAGATGGCAATTTAGAAATCACTTCAGAATCTTGCCCCCGTTGCCCAGGGATCTGGATTTCTTTGTTGTTTCCTGTCCATTTGAGTGTCTCCATGTTTGAGTCTGTCCCTATCGGGTTGAACCGAGCAGGAAGCGTGCGTGAAAGAGGACCAGGTTGGACCTGTTCAGTTGCTTTGTTCTGGTGCTGTTTTCCTGGGTGCTGAGACTCGCAATGAAGACTTTGGTTCTCAGCTGTGATTACTGGTGTTGGTCTCTTTCTACAAGGGGGCTTGAGACAGAATCTTTTCCCACTTCTTGGTAATTCTACATCCTGAGTCACTGTAGATTTCATTACTGTTTCTTCTAGTTTGGAAGCATCTCTGGGATCTCCATTAACCTTCCCTCTGTCCTGTCCTTCTCCTTCACTCTCATCACCTTCCTTGTCCACCAAGTCTTCGTCTCTCCACTGTTCACCCTCCTGCTTCCTCCTCTCCTTTTCCTCTTCTGCTGCAGCCCTCATGGCACTGAAGAGCTGTGGAGGTTTGATGGGTGGTTTTGGAGGACATTTTCGATGGGGCTTTGGTGGAGGCTGTGGCGGAACCATTCGTTCTGGTTTTGAAGAAGCTGTAGATGTACAGTTTCTGTTGGTTGCTGCCATGCCAGGTTTTTCATCAGGGATAAGGTCTGAGCATTTTATTGCTAGCAGGGATGAATTTTCTGTCATGGTAGGAGTGGTCAACCCAGTATTACTAGGATCTTCATCTTCCTTCCCCCTGTCCTCTCCTTCCTCTCCACCTTTCTCCTTGTCTGTAAATACTGCCAACATGTGTCGCAGAGGTTTACCCACATCCAGATGACTTTCTGTTCCAGATGTTTCTTCGTACTCTTGCGTCTTTTCATTTCTTTCAATTAGATGTTGCTCCTCCCTGTTCCTCTCGTCTTCTATATTTCCGGTCTGTTTCCTCCATTCTGCCTCTTGTTTCCTTCTCTGCTTCCCTTCGTCTATCTCAGCCCTCTTTGAGTTTTTGGACCGTGGAGGTTTTATAGGAGGAGGTCTTGGAGGACGCTGTGGTGGGCATTTTGGTTCCACTTTTGGTAAAATTACATTTGCGTAGCTGTTGTGCATGTCAGGTACTTCTCCAGGAACAAGATCCAAGCATTGATTGTTTCCTTTAACTCCACTCAATACAGGAGACGTCTGGCATGCCAGTGAGTTCAAGGGTTTAGTCTCTTTACTAAAGGTTTTCAATTGTGGGCACTGGCTTAAAGTTTTCTCAAATGCAGGCGACCTCTGGTGGCGCTTGGGAGGTAGTGGGAGAGGGAATGCCAACATGGAAGGAGGCATCAGTGCTTTCCTGTTGTGCACTTCAGGAATGGCAGCAGAGGTGGAACCCTTCAATCCCCCGGCAGTACAAATGACTAGATCTGGATGATCTGATCTGACTAGATCTGACATGATGATGTAATTCACATCTTGGTCCTTCTCAGCCAGTTCCCCCTTGTTCTTTTGCACTTCAGCTTGAGGGTTGACTTTTGGACGTTGTTTGTTTTCTTTGTGATTATTTGTTTCTTCCGATTCATCAAAGCTGAGCTCCATGTGCACATAAACCCCCGAATCCCATGAATGCGTGGGCGACCTGTTTGAGCGCGCCTGGTTGCGTCCAGTGGGACTCTGAGTGGGACTGGATGCTGTGTGTGTCGTCATGGTGAGTGTTTGGATTGTTCTTGTCAGGGACTATTGCATCCCTTTAGTGTCTGTATCACAGTCTAATGTGAGAGAGACAGAGAGGAGGAACATGTCTCATTATCCATTTAACACATAGTACTATCAGAAGCAAACCCATAGCATAATGTAGAACCCACATTGACGAATTGAATACTTTTCATCCACATCTTTCTGATCTACAGCATATGTACTGTATGTTCCAGTCTTGTATTTGTTAATACCACGTATTAGATCCAGTGATGCTAAGTACATTTACACTGTACTTAAGTACAATTTCAGGGTACTTGTACTTTATTTGAGTACTTCGATTTTCTGCTAATTTATACTTCTAATCCACTACAATTCAAAGGGAAATATTGTTCTTCTTACTCCACGATGTGACAGCAATAGTTACAAGTTAAGGTAAAGATTTGACATGGAAAGCATAAGGTGAACTTACATGATGCATATCAAATATGATGTATTTTTACAGTTTAAACTACCAGTATATAAAGTAGAGCCCGACCTTGACCAGCTATAACATTTAAATGCTGCTTACACATGAATCAGAAACAACAATCTACTAATATAATATCAGAATAATAATATACATCTGACAAGGGGCCATTCTGCTGCACGATAAATAGATTTTGCTGATAATACTTTTGCTGACCTTACTTTTACCTAAATCTGGAGTTTGATCACAATCAATATCACAATCAATAGTGATTGTCACTACGAGTGACCCCTTTCACATTACACATATACACATATTGATTAGCAGCTTTAAGTAAGATTTTGAAAGTAGGACTTTTATTTGTGATAGAGAATTTTTTACACTCCACTCTGATCCTCAAATCTTAGCCTTTTATCCATCCCCCACTCCATACACTCCAGCTGCAAAACAAAAGGTGATGGTGCCTTTGCTGTCTTAGCCCCAACCCTCTGGGTTCTGTCCAATTTGCTGACTCTTTGGACAGTTTGAAGCGGCTTCTAAAAACCCACCTTTATAGGCAAGCCTTTTTAGAAATCTCCACCCCTGTCTTTTCTGTGTGTGCTGTGTTTTAGATTGTAATTTACTTTTCCTTTATGTATTTTTCGTGTGCGTGTGTGAAGCACTTTGTAACTGCGTGTTTTAAAAAGTGCTATATAAATAATGCTTTACTTCCTCACTTACTTACATTGTGGTACTGCTACTTTTAGGAGCTGATCAGTTTTCCCACCACTGATAGATTTGATCTATTTAATATTCTGTATTGGTTAGTAACCCACATTTGATATATTCTTCCTCAGTCTATAATGTGTCCTAATTGCTGCAGCAACATACAGAGCAGCATTCATGTCTCACATCAGTTCGCCTCACTGGATCAACATAGTTTTTGCTAAATATTTATAATATAGATGCAGTCTCTTACCACTTTTCCCTCTTGACTCGGCAGGTTTCCTTCTTCATGCGTGTTCCTCTTCCTTTTTATTTTAATCCCTTCTTCCGTCTGTCTCAGGTTTTCCCCATGCTCTCTTATCAGACTGTAGTATCATTAACTAACAGAACCGGTTCTGACTCATGCGCGTTTTTTTGACTCTCTCTCTCTCTTTCTGTTGCATTTCTGGAATTCCTCATCTTTACTTTGAGTGATACCTTTTCTCTCTCCAGGAGGATATACAGGCTTTAGAGCTGGAAGTCACTCTTGAGGCTGTGGCACAGTGAGAGAGGGGCCTGATGAGCAGAGCAGACATTACATGTCTGTATGGACAACGACACATCCTGCAATAACAATGATCATTGGAATGACTCATAAATCCTCTCTCAGTCATTAAACTATTCTATGTCACTATAGGCAGGGAATGAAATGAGCACCTGCCACCTGCCAAATACAGGGTAAATGTTGGCTGTGGCAGATCAAAATTTCAGGTCAGTTGCCACCATGGCTTTTTCTTATATTAATAAATATTATTCGTATATAAAAATAATAGTCAGGGATTAAAGTTATATGATACATTCCATATTTCTACTGTCAGTCTCAGTGTTCACAAGTTTAAAGTGTTCTAGATTTCAAAAGGGGCAGACAAACAAACTGAGTGGCCGGTAGAAATGTTCAGTAACCTGCCACAGTGGCAGGTGAGGAAAAAACTTCATTTCAGATAGGTACTGATAATGAACATCTTATCTGAAATAACTAGAGGTGCTCTGGATAAGAAGAACATTTGATCAAACCTGATGAAGCACCTTAAAGCTGGCCACCCAGAGTGCAAGGAGAGGCGAGCAACTATTGCCCAAACAGGTGAGTGGAAGAAAAAAAGGACTAAAAATCTGTCATGCATTCAAACGTGTGTCGCATTTCTCAATGCAATGGCATTATGGACTACTTTAACAAATGCTCACTGAGCCACTTCATTGTGCTCAGATTGGTTTTGTAAAAATGTTATTGATGCACCTCTATGATGGTAAAGTTATACATTGTTATACATGTGCTATAATTTAGTTAATAACATCTGGATAGGTTACTGTACACGGTGTCTAACATTCTGTGGAGTTTTTGAACTTCATTGGTGAACATAACAACAATACATGACACGCGATGAACACAAGTGAACACAGCCTGGGGGAAGAGATACATGCTACACATGTACAAAGACCTTCTGCTTACAATACATATGTTTTGATAGCTTTCTTATTATGAGATTGAGACATAGCGCCAGTGTAGGCATTTATTTAACTTAAAAAAGCAGGTAAACAAGGTTTGATTTATGTGTACAGTTCTTTTTGTGCAGAATAGGACTGACTAGAAAATAAGAATCAGCATGTGAGTAACTGTAAAATGTGAAAGTAAATCATATTTTCAAATCCGAGAATAAAGTTCGGCAGAATCTTTCCAGAATTAAAGACTACATTCACCATGCCAAAACATTTTCCGGAGAGGGACCAACAAAAATTGTTCATAAATCTGTTCAAGTTACAAACAGCTTCTTTTCAGATGAGTGGAAGGAGAAAAGCAAGTAGTGTTGACCGGGTCTAGAGAAGGTCGTGTGGCTACATCCTTTCATATTAGCCTATATTAGCAAACCAGAGGGGACTGAATCAATGACATGGCAAACTCTTTTGGGCTCACAGGTGTGTCACAATAAAATGAGAAGAAAAAACTCATAAAACTTCACAATAAAAGGAAAGCCTCTGCTCTGCTTTTAAATAAATGACACCAAAAAGACCAGTTTTTGAAGAATGTGTATTTGGTCAATATGTCATATTTCTTTTGTCAAATATTTGTATAATATTAATATCATTTTTAAATGATATATAATTTAAAAATATTAAAAAGAAAAAAAGTATATACAGTATATATACTGTATATAGTTTTTTCTTTTTAATATTCAAGTACGTACGACAGTTTTTACAGGGGGCGGGGCGAGAAGCAGGGCATCACGTGATTTTGGAACCCGGAATAACAACAACAGCCTCTCAGGAAAGGTTTTAGGATACGTTTTCTACAGAGCAGTGATGAAGGCGGCGCTGCTTCACGTGTCGGCGGCCTTTGTGCTCTGCGTCGCCTTGGCGAACTCCGGCCTGTTCGCGGAAGTTGCGGTGGACTTGTCTTATGAGCATTATGCAGAGAAAAGGGTCGACTACCTGCCTGGTTTCCTGGCGATGCCCTGTAACTGTCTGATTAACCTGGCTTATATCTTCATGGGACTGTACTGGCTGCTGCTGTGGCCCAGAGGCGTCAAAGAAACGGAGCAGGGCCGGTACATGAGGGAAGTATTCGCCGTCATGGCTGTCTTTTACGGACATGTGCAGTGGACGCGCTTGGCGGTGCTACAGCGCGCTCCCGCCGTGCTGGACCAGTGGTTCACCTTACCGATCTTCGCGTGGGTTCCGGCGTGGATCGGCTTCATAGAGCGCGGGCCGGCGAAGTGGCGCGCGTCGCACGCGGCAGCGCTCGAACTCTTCTCCATCCTCAGCTACGGCCTGGCGCTGGCGCACGAGCGGGGGTTCGAAGTGGCGCTGGGCTGTCACGTGGCCCTTGCGCTGTACAGGGGAGTTCGCGTGCAGCTGGGGCGCGGGGACGCTCGCACCCGGGGACATCTGCTGCTGGCGGTGCTGTCGTGTGCGGGGTTCGTGGTGCTGAAGCTGCTGGATCACTGGCTCGCTCGGCACCGGCTCTTCCAGCGGCTTACCGGACACTTCTGGTCCAAAGTGTGCGACGTGCTCCAGTTCCACTTCAGCTTCTGTTTCCTGAGCACGCTGGCGCAGAGAGCGCAGGGGAAGCCCGCAGCACAGCAGGAGTGAGCAGCGGTCAGCGATGCGGAGGAGCTCTGATGAAAGACGCTTTAATGTCACTGTGATTTAAAGAATTCATCTCAGATAGGCTATAGAATGACGTGCAGCAGTTCAGTGGGCTGTTAAACATGACTCTCCACATAACACCCGTGTCCAAATATTCACATAAAACCAGAACAACAAACAGATTCAATCCAACATGGAACATGGGCAGTAAAACATATATAGCCTATATAACTAACTATGTAGAGCCTGCAGCAAACAAGGAGTCATTCATCAAACAGAATAAAGAAAGTTCAAATACAGTGGTCCGGGCAGCCCCAAATCATGACCCAGACCGCTGAGTCTCTGCTACAGTACAAACTTTAATGAAAGTTGTTATATGTCGACTAAATGTTAGACATGACTCATTTATTACAATATTAAGTGTATTCACCCATCTCTCCTCTCCGAATTCTAGATTCAGAGTGTCTGAAGCCATCTGGTCAGCCCTTCCAAATCTTGGCCGCCGCACACTGAAAGAATTTATATTCAAAAGAACCACAAATAGGAATTTTGACTCTGCCTAGAATTATATACGCTTGCTGGCCTTTATTATACTCCAACTATTAACTGTGTTTAGCCATTTTAATGATTTAAAAGGTTTTATACTTAAACTCCTTCTTTTCTTGTAATCAAAAATGTAACGCATCTTGTTGTGCACAATCTGTACTGTGGCTGTTGTTGCTTAGAAAGACCATGGTGATAGAACACACGTGCAGACCAACAACTCATCTGAGTTTGCGCTTGAATTTGTGTTTGTTCCAAGAAAATGTATGAAGTGCCTGATCCATAACAAAGTGGCATTTACAGTCAGTGTAGCAAACGCTGCTCAAGCCCTGCACTACATTTTGTGAGGTTGTGTCGATCTTCATGCCTCAGCACACAGCCACACTTGATCTTACATTGCAGAGCACACAGGTGGAGCATGTTCACATGTTCCTTAGGTGTGAAGCACTTTAAATTGCCTTTGTGTATGAAATGTGCTGTATAAATAAACTTGCCTTCAAACTTACCGTTTCACATGTGAAAACATCACAAATGAGTTTTTTTTCCCCGGACCTTTCACATGTGATAAATGTACGTGACAAAGACACGTGACTTCAAACTCTCATGTCTCGCTAATGAAACGTAAAACATCACATGTGAAATCACATTTCACGTATATTTAACGTGCCATGCTGTTTCATATGTGATTAATTCACAAATGTGGTTTTTGGACATTTCACATGAGAAAACATGAATGTCGCATGTGCTATTGTTGTAAGGGTAAAGTTGACAACAAAAATAAATAAAGGATTTCATATTTATTTCATAAACAGAGTTTTTTCCCTGTGGAGGTGACTTTGGAACAGTATTTAGACCTTCATGTTGGGAAATAAAATGAAACACTTTACTGAATAAATCAAATTTAAAATCCAAATAATTAACAAAAATGTAGGGAAGGGAGTGCACTGAGGGGACTCATGAACTCAGTATTTCTAAGATCCTGTCTGGGGCCCTCCTTATGAACCGATCATTTGGTGACCTGCTGCACAACTACTAATGTTCCACACTGACTTTACTGATGGAAATCTGACATAATGTGTTGCTGTTAACCAGATAATACCATGTCAATCTTCTCTCAGAAATTCAGATATCAGTACATGCCAAGTTTTGGGAGTAAATTATATTTGATATTTGGCATGAACAGCAGAGAATAAAAAACAATAAGGGGCCTGCTTAACTGCATTGCTTCCGGGTTGACTGCGATAGGTCACATTTGGGCTACAGTGACAGTATATAAATGATGTAAACTATGAGCTCCAGGTGATGATCATCATAAGGCAGAGTATCGTCAAAATTGTGTGTTGTCATCATAAATTACTGGTACATCATTTTCATTCTAAATTTGGATTTAGGCGTTTCAATGTTTTACCAAATTCGGTGAAACAGAAACAGTTTAGGTGTGTCACTGTCACGTACTACAAGGTCAAATATTACAGTACATAAAGGAACCTCTGACAGAGTTCGCGTCATATATTCCATATCAAGAATCGATTGCAGAGTTGTTTCAAAAGTGCTCCAGCCTGAAAGGTACAGAAGTCAACTGATAAAATTAGAACTGAAACATGTCAGGTGGAAAATTGGGTCATTGCAACCAAAACAAAATGTAGCAATCAGAAGATACATTTCTTTATTTTTAACATGTTAAAAAGAAAGGAAAAAAAGACTTGGTATATGGATAACAAAGATTTTATTTCTCTGAAATCCCAAAAAACATATGCCAGTAATTACATACTGATGTCAGATAAATGCAGCTGGTTATGAGATGTGTCATATTGTTGGGTTCTCCTTTTGAAATTTCTGGGAAACAAATGTGGAACCCGTCACAGGTTCACGGGTCAATTTTAGTGATAGCAGTGAGGACAGGCTCTGACGATGGTTTCCTCTTGGTCCACAGCAGGGCCAGGCAGGCCTCCCGGAAGTCCTGATGGGAGCAGTAGATAAGAGGGTTCAGACCACAGTCCATGTATGACATCACTGATGACAGTGTCCTCAACCATTCAGGTGCCGGTGACAGGTCCATCCTGGCCAGAAGCATCAGCTGATTGGTCCATGGAGAGAAAGAAACAAAGTCAGTCTATAAGTGGACAAGTATGTGTTCACTCCGTGGCTTCTACATTAGTGTACCTACATGCAGATACAATATCTCGTGTTGTTTCATGTACTGTATGTAGTGAGTGAGTGCATGAGTCACCTCAGACGCAACAAAGGGAGTGTAGCAGAGCATGTAGGAGACCACCAGCAGAGGAGCGACAGCAGACAAATCTGCTTCATCGTCACTGAGAGGAAGAGGAAACAAGATGGAGAGAGGAGGGAGTAACACAGGCTTTGTTTACATGCACAGAGAAATTCCTTTCTTAACCTGGACACTCAGGCTGCTTATGATAGCACAGCATTATACTGTAGCTATCTCAACACATGGTATACTGGTATTTCTGTATTAGAAGTTATGTTAGTTAGTTATGACTGCTTGGTTAAGGAGGGACAAGGATTGTGTTAGGTGGTTTAGTCATGGCATCAGGCAGCAGGGGTCTTTTGGTAAACCCACCTGAGCTGAGTCTCAGACACAGACTTTCCTATGTGCCTCAGTTCCATCTCAACTCCCATCTCACTTGTCAAAGGTGTCAGGTGTAGAGTGGAAACTAACAAATATTTTCATTATCAATTAGTCTGCCAATTAATTTCCCAATTAAACAATCGTTTTGTCTAAAAAGTGCCAGAAAACAGTGAAAAATGCCCATTATAGACTCCCAAAGCCCAAGGTGACGTCCCCCATAACCCCTTGATTAAAGATTAAAAAGTTTCAGTATAACTCTAGGGATTAGAGGTGTTCAGTATATGTACAAACGAATCTTTAACACCAGATCTTTAAACCGAACTGTTGTACGTACCGAAGTTCATTTGAACGGCGATGCGTTGACTTACATTCAATCTTTAATCAATTTGAATGGTGAAATGCATTCATTGTGTGTTGTACCAATATGTACTGAAGTGCATTTGAACAGTGAGGTAAGTACATTTTCCGAACGACTTTTACAATTTTAGGTTTTACTAAAATGGGTTTTACTCCCAACTGATATTCTTCTCATATACCTTATAGCATACATAACACAGTTCAATACAAAATCAATAGCAACTAAAGGAATTAGTTGGTAATAGTTTGAAAGGAAAAATAATTACTGTATTTTTAAATTAAATGGCTTAAGCATCATCTGACCAGTTACCAGCTTGTGTTGTGACACTGGAAATGATCTTTTCTAAGGTGGTTCACCTGTTGCAGCTCGAGCGGTAGCCGGTGGCACTCAGTAGAGAGCAGAAGACGATGAGGAGGAAGGGGAGGAACATACAGACAGAGAAAGCACAGAGAATGTAGACCAACATGTCTGAGTAGCTGCTTTCCCAGAAGACAGCACACAGCATCTCTGCAGGGTCATACCTGGAGTAGAAAGTAAGTAAGTAACTTTATGTGCAACCAACGAAAGCCCGACTGATACTTGTCAACAATATTATGCTCATCTAATACAGTTCAGAGCTGCTTAGCAACCACTTTTTCAAAAACCTTGGCTATAAAAGGTAACCTGGAGATAGGCCTGTAATTCCGGGGAAGAGAAGGGTCAAGATTACGTGGCTGAATAACAGCTTGTTTGAAATAAACAGGGACACGACCAGATATCAGAGAACTGTCGATTATAGAGCGCACACAAACACCAATAAACAAAGATGTTAGTAAGATGTCAAGGAGACTGGAGGAGGTTTTCCAGGTGCAGGAGATGGGGGGTAAAGTGAGGGGAAAATGTTTGATCTTACCAACAAAGAAAGAAAAAAATGCATAGCACTCCTCAATTGAAGAAATTGGACCTCCTTTACAAAATTATTGACAGTCAATAAAAGCTCTTTAAATAAAGATAGTGAATATGTAATTGGGTGGATTTCCACAAGCGCTCAACTGTCCGACAATTACACTTAAAAGAGTGAATATTGTCATTTCTCTGTTTGACTCTTTGTTGAGGAGATGAAAGCGAGCATAAAATGTGTTAAGCTCATCTGGCAACGTGGCCTCACACAAGATGGGGGCGCTTCTGCTTTTGTAGCCTGTGATGGTCTGGATCGCCTGCCACAAGGTCTCTCTCCAGTCTCTCGTGATGCCTCCACTTTGCCTCCTTGATGCCAGCTTTCAGTCTCCCTCTGGCAGTGCTGTATGCTTCCTTGTCACCGGACTGAAAGGCAGCTTTTTTTGGCTCTGGATAGAGCCCTCACCTCTTCATTCATCCAGACCAGACTGGCTGGGGAATTATTTTATTGCCTTTGTGATCACCACATCAACAACACATTTGCTGATGTATGATGATGGTTCTTCTCAACATGTGCCAGTCTATGCACTCAAAACAGTCCTGTAGAGCTGCTCTAGCCTCATCTGTCCACACTTAACAAGTTTTTTCTGATGGTTTGACCAGCTGCGAGTAAGTTAGAAAGCGGTCGCATCGCTAGCAGTGGCGTTTTGTCCGGCTGGTCTGGCTGGGTGGTCGGAAAATGTTGTGGGCTGTGATCGTCCCAGGCTCCGCTGCACTTAATCCAATCCCTGCGCTTCCTTTTCCGATGTTGATGAGTGTTTTTCTGTCATAGGTACTACTAGCTAGTGGCTGCCGCATCTACATGTGCCGCCATGTTGGAATCTTTTCCATATTCCTCTTCCAGGTTTCAGTCAGGAATTTAACATCTAATATCTTAGACATGATGAGATCATTAAGCACAAACAATTTCTTTTGCTATGGAGCGAGCATTAAGCAGCGCCATTCTGAGAGGTGTAGAGTCCCAGCTTTCAACAGGGGAATCTTGGGGCAGACTCTCTCCACCACGCAGGTAGATTCCATTCACCGGGGGGGAAAGTAATCAGCTCATCGGGAGTGTCAGGAAAGACAGGACGGAGAAAGGAGAGCGAAAAGAGTGACATTTCCAACCATGGACAAGGGGATGTCGTTCCACGGAGCACCAAAAATGATCTACACCATTTTCTCGACGACACCTCGCACCTGAACTGTGAACTGTCTCAGCGTCGCCTGGATTGCGGCCCTTCTCCCTCTCCTCCACCCTTATTTGCCTTCGGTGCTGCAGAGCGCTGCGGGGATTGCCGGCCGCTGGCACAATAGGGGGCGACGTGAATAGCAGAACACCAACCCATGGACTTGAAGCACTTTGATCCACCATAGACTCCCAGATGAATAGGAGAGTTTGGCGAACATACACCCAAGCAGCAAGTCCATCAGTGACAAACAGGAAAACGAACAGAGTAACACACAGGACAGGTAGGACAAAATGGACAAAACAAAGCCAAACACAGACGGCAACATGCCACTGCCAGGAAAGAAGACAAGATGGAGATGAACAGAGTAGAAACAACATGTAGACCATGGAACGCTAACTTTAAAGCATTAAGTAAACCACATACTTGATCCAGGAGTAGAAAACAGGGACACTCCCAAACACCACCCCTGTCACCCAAGAAGCCAAGCACGCTGTCACCAAGGCAATGTAGAGAGCACTATGTCTGGAGGCCATGCCAATCAGCCGCTGCACACAGAGGATAGCTGTAAAGCAAAAAAGAAACCCTCAAACTTACTGCATCGAACGAATTGTGGGACTACTGCCTACTATAATGGTATTAATACAGCGTGGTTACCATGGCTACTACTGTAGTACTAACGCAAGAATGATTAACATTACTAGTTCTGTTCGGGTAAAGCAGGTAGATGCTTTTAGCTTCAGCAAGAGTGCTGTGTTTTCTGGCTTCTGTGAAGGGCAGCTTGTACATTTCCTATTCTGTATTGTTCCCTTTATATCTCCAATCTAAACAAAGGAGTTTAAAACGTATGTTAAAATGACTCATGTTTTAAATCTAATCACCTAAGAGAGTAATCACTTCCAAAACACATTGCTACCATTACTCCTCAGTTACAGATAGTAACTTTAATATGACTGTAAATCATGTACAGTCTCGCGTATGTGACGTCCAATCACTGTTTTGGCCGATGCCAAGGATGCTCCTTTGTGCCTACGGAGCGCGACCAACAGGATGCTGACTGCAGTTCACCACCAGGTGTCATTAATAACAAGGACTTTCTGAAAACTACACATAGAACCTGCAGCAAAACCTCAGTAGTTAGAGAATCAATGTTGGATTCCTTGTAGAAACACAAGACAGAGTCTCAACCCACTGGAGTTCTGTGGGAAAAGGAATTTCAGCACGTGTACCAGTCCGCTGCAAAGATGCAACATATTCTGGATTTTAAATTTTGAATAAACTAATTTCTAATAACCCTTATAATAACACGAGTCACAATGTTCACTAACTGCAGTGTAGCCTAACTCCAATCTACACAGATGTGATTGTATAATGCAGATTCAATATGGTCACAAATGATCCTAGATTTGTTAACTAGAGACTAAAAATAACATGACATAAACTTGGATCAATAAATCTTAGACTATCCCTAAACTCAGAATGAATGTAAGCCTTAATGTAGGACGGTTAGTGCATGGAGAACATGATGAAGTGGTCTCTATGAGTGTGTATAGAGCTGTGCGGTACCTATGCTCCCTATAGAGGAGGCGATGAAGGCAAACTTCAGCAGGCTGACGACCTCACACCACGGTGACCTCTGACCTCCTGTCAGCATGGCCAACAGGGAGCCGGAGATGATGAGGAGGGAGCAGCCTTCACAACACAGTGGTTCACATTATCAGTACTGATATACTTCCTGCACTGAGATTACGTGTCAACATTGTGATGAACGGGTTACAATACTAGAATCAAATGAAATGATGAGGTGGGTTGAGAGATAGTGGGATACACCAAGAAAGTAAATTACAACATATAATCCTGTAATGCATGCACTAGCATTGATGTTAGTGTAAGTTGTACCTAAATCTGACAAGGTGAGACTGATGAAAGGAAGCCAATAACGACAGCAGAACTGACCCCTGCACTGAAAAAGAAAGACAGAAGAAGAGAAGTGAACACATGTTGAGATCACACAAAAATGAGGCAGCATTTAAACCAAGACATTCAATTAATTTCAACCATGGCCCGTTATGGTCTTCTGTACCTACAGACACAAATAACATGGATAACATTTCACACCAGTATAAGGAACAACCTTACCACCTTACCATGACTTTGACCAGCAGAACAAGACAGTTTCCCACAACTCCCATGACCATCTCCAGTCCCAACACAGCCACCAGCATCCACTTCTCTGCCTCTGGCCACGGATGTCCCACAAACACAGTCCCATTAAACCCCTCACTCACTGGAAGACAAGGAATACAGAGCATAGCACAGTTTATTATAAAGATACTACCTGCATAGAGTTGGGGGAACTCAAATCCACCAGACTAGAGCTGACTAGAGAGAGTTGACTGAGGTTTATTAATTTAGTTGCCTTTTGCACATTACGGTTAAAGGTTAAATTATGGCTTATGGTAAGAGTAAACTTACCATCCTAGTTATAATGTGTTTGTAATCTTTTATGATGTTTTTTGGATGTTTGACTTTCAGTGATTTTATCTATGATAATTTAGGTATGTGATGTCACCTGGACTCGTGCATCTTTACTCTCTTTACATCAAGGACCACAATGGAAGTCTTAGACACACTATAACTGACAATGCAATATGTGAATGGAAAGTGTGAACAAAGATGAACCACTGCATTCTCTGAATGTGTGCAAATAACAGCAGAGGATCAACATACACATCTAAAATATATGTGCAGTATAAATATGCAGTTTGAAATACTGTTGGTTAAACAGTGAACTCTGTAGAAAACTATAAAACATAAAAAATACATCATACTGAATGGGATATATATTAAAAATAACGACAACAAATGTGTGAATTTACGGCTTATGTACAGGATGTGTGGATATGGATTGGATTCATATGCATCACTTTTGCCATTTTTTTTACCTATATACTATGAATGTAAGTATGCAGTACATAAACAGAGATTATTGTACAACTGTTGGATGGTGTGTACGACACTGTTGTGTGCATTTTAGTTGACACTGGTGCAATATTCTCCTTATTTGCCAGCAAATGAATGTAAATTAAAGTGATCGGGTGAGATGGTGACTGCCTAATGACACCCAACCATTTTCCTTATCTTACAGCCCTGATGTTTTCACACAGACTAAGACAGTTTACTCATGCATAGGGACAGACAGGGTTAAATCACAACCTCAATCTGACAGTATTTGGTATTTGATAGAGAAAAGGCTACACTTACTTTTACTGTGAGTCGCCAGTCCACAGCCTTCAACGGTGGTTACTAGGTGTTGGTAGTGGAGAGCTCGGATGGAAGTGTCATCAAAAACGTTTTCAATTAAAATTCACATGCTCCATTTAACTCAGCTAGAATGGCTCTGACGCACGTTGTGCATTATTCTGGTGATGGTGACATCAACAGTAAGGAAAATAATCTATTAGGAATCAAATGCAAATAATATGTCAAACAATGTGTATTTAAGATGTAGCAGGAACATTGAGTTATTTCTCTTTTAAATCCACTGTGCAGTTGTGTTTTAACAAAGTTGTGCCAGAATTACAACCAATACATTTGCAACTACTATCACTGCTGCTGCATCTAACCTTCACTGCAGGTTTACACAGATGACCTGGTAAGAGGTAAAATGTCTCTTAATTAATAAACCCTCAGATACTCAAGTACAGTTAACCCACAAACCCTGCTACAACTCTGTACCTTTTTTTCTGACAGAGAGAAGAGGAAAGGAGAGGTAGACTGACAAAGATAGTTGTAAATCTTCTTGTATAAACTGTTATTTATACTGTTTTATTATAGGCATATTATATTACTGTATTGTTGCTTAGAACCTCCAATCTTATTCTTATTAGTAATGGTTGTAATAGTTGTATTACTGATAGTTTTTGAGCCTATGGTTCTTGTTTTTTTTTTATTGAAAATTATGAACATACATACAATCAGCATTCAGAAAAGATATAAACAACTTGTAAAAGTGACAATTACAATGTGTAAAAAATAATACAATAAAGTAAATGAAATATATAAAGGTAAATAAAAGAAACTGAAACATAATAAAAACCTTACTAAAAGTCAATGTAGCTTAATCAGAGGCTACAGAGAAGAAATCTCTAAAATAGAACAGAGTGCGTTCACTTTTTTGGTTTGTCATATGTGACAGTATCCATGTACAGAATGAATTCAACCAAAAAAATATGAAAGCTTGGGAAGGTCTTAGAAAACTTTGCTTTGTGTATATGAAATTTAACAGTTAAGAGTATGTTTGTCATATAACTCAAAGGCGCGTTGTTTGATTGGAATTTGGTAATAATGTCTTTAGGCGTAATTGTTAACAATTGACTAGTCTTTTATAAATACATTTCTCTATATCTTTCCAAAATACAGATGAGGAGCAGTGGCAAAATAAATGCATAACTGATTATAAAAGGTGCACCTAATATCTAAGTCAATACATTTGGAAATGACTATATTACATGGATAAATATTAGGCAAGATCTGAAAATGAACTTCTCTGATTTTCTTCAAAATACAGAATTGGAAGGGGGGACAACCATGCATGGACATTTACAGTTTGATAGCCTAAATGACATTTCATTAACTCAATTATACCTGTGGGAATAGCTTTTATTACAAAAGCAAATTCTTTGTATTTGACCGGAAAAGATTTAGCTTTCAGGAATTTTTCTTTGAGCCCCTGGTTCAACCCAGACCCTGTTCAGCATATGACGTTTGCCATGACGTTATCACGTTGTGTGACTTCCTGTACACGCACGGTCCGTTCCGCAAGTCGTCCGCTGTTCTGGTTTAGAAGGCCAAATAGCGATATTTCGGTGAGTTGAAAATCATTTAAATTCATAAAAATCTATTTCCTATAAAGTTCCTTTACGTCACATCAAATATTTAGTTTACTATCGTTCATAGCTGACTTTGAAAGGATTAGAATTACCCTTAATTCACCTCAAGCGACCTTTGTGCAAAAGTCCTTGACAGTATGAGCTCTAACCTGGCTACCTTACTAACCAGTGCTAGCATAGTTTAGCAATAAACCTTTATTGTGCACTGTACAGGTGTGATGTGCTGCGAAGTCGAGTGGTGGTCTCACACATTTTCGGTGTGTGCTTTGCAGGTTACTGTTGGCTAACGTTAGCTAAACAATGTCATGCTACCGAAGTGCTAGCGTTACATCAGGGTTTGGCTTAGGTCAAAATTTAAAACCAGCGGTTAAGAGTTCACATCAGAGTTGGTGTGCTGTGCCTCAGTATGTGCCTGTAACACAAAGTGAGATAAGGTTAACGTTAGCAGCTGAGAAACCGTAACGTTACATCATCGTGCACAACAGTTCCTGTTTATCAAATTTAAACTCAGAACCTAACTGTTCGGAATAGGGCTCGTAATATAATATAAATATCACCCTTTATTAACTATTTGTCAGAATCGACCTATCATCCTGTTTAGATAATGCCAGAAAACGGGGAATAGTGAGGGATTGTTTAACGTTACTTAAATATGTAGAGACCAGTGTTTGCTTCATATAATAAATATACGATAATGCTTTGTTGCAGTCACTGTTTTTGAACTGTTCCTCATTGTTGTCGTGTCTGGTTTCAGCTTTGAAGACGTGATGGCTGCCACATTGCGTTTACTTTACTCCGTGTCAAGGCCAGGTAAGATATGTGAGCCAGAGCAACAGAAACACATTCAGCTGTACTCACAACAATACTAGTAATTGGAGGACTAATACTCCAGTCCAGCTATTGCGACTGGCGACTTAAAAAAACAGTTAAACTAGATGTAATTGAATCATGGCTCAAATTTGTTAGTTATTGTGGCATGCATAGACCTCACACTGATTTCATTCATAGTTTTGAATCCACCCATGTGGCCGAAGGGCGTGTTAGTATTTGGTTGTCGTCACAGTCATCACAAAGTTGCATGATACTCAGCTGGTCTGCCAAAAGACTTGCCAGTTGTTTCACTGTTTAGCTACTCATCCCTGTACTTGCTGTGGTGCCGACAAGCTCCAACTTCTCATTTCTCTGAGTGCAACTGGCATGGCAGGAGTTAACAAGATATCATTTCGCAATATAATAATATGAGCCGTGTCAGATTTAAAAAAAATAAATAAATAAAATGTCTGGCTACTCAGCGGATGGTCAAACACAAGAAGTATCCTTCAGTTGTATAGTCAGTGGGATGTATTACAACCTGTAATACTGTGCAATGGGTGTCTCCACTATAGCGATCTTAAGGATAATCCACTTTTTCATTTGTCTTTACCTTCAGGCACTTTTGTGGCCAGCCAGAACCTAGTGAGGTCCTTCAGTGTGTCCACACTAAGGCAAGGATTCAGTAAGTACCACTACAACACACACATACAGCTCATTGTGTTGTGTTGTGTTGTTGTCACTGATGTGTCTTCTCCTTTCGGGGGGCTTGCTCTACAACCTGAGATTAGTGGGTTAGCTAGCTGTCTTTGGGCTTCACTCAGGTTTTCTGGTGTCATGAAGCTGGGTCACCTTTAACCGAGGTACAACACCATGGTAACCTACGCTGCACGGCTCACCTGCTCCGGACCAGGTTAACTTTATAGGATCAGATCATGTAGACCAATTATTGGACAAAAGGAGTCACTGCTTCTACAGGATCCTGACATGGACATACATACTGAGTTTGCAAGTAATAAAGAGCAAAATATATATATTATAGGTCAGTAGAAGCACTTTGCTGTTCAAGGCTTTCCATGTGTCACTCTGAGTTAAAGCGGAGCTTCTAAAGCCCAGTTCAGACCAAAG
Source organism: Maccullochella peelii (assembly GCA_002120245.1). Lineage (NCBI taxonomy): Eukaryota > Metazoa > Chordata > Actinopteri > Centrarchiformes > Percichthyidae > Maccullochella > Maccullochella peelii. The sequence continues at coordinate 10,527 of LKNJ01004205.1, read as the reverse complement.
ATTTTGCGAAGAGACGAGTTGAAACTTGCAACGACTTGCAGTGCGTTCTTGCCTGACTGAAACGCAGCTTCAGAAATTCCGCTTCATCAGCGGGAATGTTGTCCTCAGCAAAGAGGTACAATTGTTGTGGGATCTCTATTTGGTCCTGAAATGGGCAGTGGTAGCTTGACATCACCAGACCAATTTGCAAATGTGAATTAGTCTGGAACTCTCAGTTCATTTTCGATTTCCAAGAGGTGTTATCAACGGGCGCAGACCAAATGCCTCTGCACGACGTTGGATAGACCTATAACCAATCAGAGCAACGAAACATGTGACGTAGTGCTGAGCGAATCCTGACGGACGTACGGCAAACACGTCTTTCTTATCAACAAAAGCTTTAAGTGCAGCTGTTTGTTCTTCTTTTAGAGAAAATATACCACCCAGTTCGTTTAATACTGACGCGATAGCAGATTCAGAACGTTCCACATCAGCGGCAGCCATCTTGGTTGTTTACGAAAATGCCTCAACGGCGCTCCTCTGTACAGTCATCGTATAAAACCCACCCATATTAGATAAACGGTTGTGATTGGCCAGCTGGGCTGGAAATCTGTCTGAATGGGAGGGACCAGACGCATCTGCCAGAGCAAATAAAACATGAGCTTGCAAATTCACCTGGTTCCCAGGCTAGGGTGGTGGAGCAAGGTTCTATAAAACTGGATGGTGGGACAGAGCTAATATGATGGCTCTCTCTGTTTTGGACAAAGCAGCCTGCAGTGGACGAATCTGAAAAACACCCGTATGGTTTTGTAAAGTCGTTAAAAAATAGTGAAAAAGAGGAACGACTTCATGAACGATTCATTAGAGTGATTTAATCTTTTGTGACATACACTCATGAATGTCCACATTGTGGCCGTATCCCATCACACACACAGCACTCACTAACGGCAGCTCTCTCACCTGACTGTGTTTGTGTGTGCAGAGTATGTGAATGCCCAGGAGGTCCCTACAGACATGAAGTCCATCACAGACCGAGCTGCTCAGACGCTGCTGTGGACGGAGATCTTCAGAGGTCAGCTGGACTTCACACACACATAAAGAACAGCGTATTTTTATGGTGCTTTTCAGCTGTTCCTCTCTAAAATCAGGAAGGAAGAGTAGCCTTTAGCCACAGAGGGACTAATACACCTGTTGAAGCTGGGGTTTCTTTCAGCCACCAATTTTCTTTTACTAGTAGCTTTGATGTCATGTGATACTGTCCTGCTCGGCACCTCTGAAACAAAAAAAGATTGGTTTCTTTTGGAATCATTTCAAGATTATCACCTTTTTAGTCTCATGTTCATAATTCATAAAGCCTCATGAAGTACATTTTCATAAGGAGGTTACTGCATCTACACAGTAAATGTGAGCACATGGGTCTCTCTCACCACTGCAGGTGGTTTGGCTGCAGTTTTTTCCTGGAATGGGATCTGCATGTGTGAGTTAGAGAAATGTTGTTTCCCATTCAAACCTGAATGCTTGTGCTGTGATGTCAGGTCTGGGCATGACGATGAGCTACCTGTTCAGAGAGCCCGCCACCATCAACTACCCGTTTGAGAAGGGGCCGCTGTCGCCTCGCTTCAGAGGAGAACACGCCCTGCGCAGGTGAGGGTGACCACTCGGCAAGCACTCACTGGACTGCGAGTCATGTGACAGACTTTACATGCAGTGTGCTGTCAGTCAAAACAACCAACCAGATTAACACAAGGATTATTTGTTTTCCACAATAGATGAGATCAACATCATCATATTGATGGACTCAGCATTTCACAACACTGTGATTTTAGGAAAAGTCACATTCATTGTACTCTCCTTCTGCAATATGAAACACTGCTCTCTTAATATAATATATATTTAAAAAAAAGTCATTGTAGAGACTAACCAGAGGAGACAGGAATGAAATAAACATGACTACATTATTTCTCATCTTGGCTAAATTCTGTTCTTTCACTCACTGCTTCTTTTTCTTACTCCACCAAGAGGAATGGCTTTTTCAGCCACCCATATGTTGAAAGCTGCCATGAGTGAAGTCGTCTTTGTTGCCCCAGAAGAGCAAACTGGCAGTAGAAAAGCATCTTCTTCCCTTAAAACGTTGCTTTTACAACTTGATGCTGCATTAGACAACAGCAGCAATGGGTGTGTGTGTGGGGTTGGTGCTGAAATCTTAGAATTTGACATTGTGCTGTTTGTTAAGCAGGGCCTCCTCTGTAACTTGTTTTGCAAATTGTAGATAAAGAATTCAGTCAGAAGAATTTTTTTTTTGCTTGAATCTCTATAAATGTTTAGGATACTAATTAGCAAAACGTGCTGTATTCATTGTTTCATGCTGAGATTATAGTAGGTGGCTAGTAGCAGCCTGCGGTGTATGGTACAGGCTGGGAGCTGCGGGGGGGGAGTAATGCCCTGCTGCTGCCCAATTAAAATATAGAACAGAGACATCTCCAGGTGGCAGCCGCAGCAGAGACCACTCACTGTCTGAAAGCACCTCAACACCTTAATGGGGTGACTTAGCAGGGCGGTTAGTAGTGACCGAAGCTCAAAGTGACATTGTACAACAGCAAGGGGGCACCTGGTGCAGTAACAGCACTCTAGATCGAACCTTAACAAAGTCTTTGTAATGATGTTACACCCCAGGTATCCTTCAGGAGAGGAGCGCTGCATTGCCTGCAAGCTGTGTGAAGCTATCTGCCCTGCCCAGGTACACACACACACACACACACACACACACACACACACACACACACACACACACACACACACACACACACAGCCAGACTTAAAAAGAATGTCCACTATGTGTGGCTTGATTTCATCATGTCTGCCTTTTAATATGAACAAAGCTACTTTGGCTCTATGTATGTTTAATAAGTGACAGTCTTTACTGTGGATAGCACATGAAATGTATGACTATATATACATTTTATGTCAGTTGTGAATAAATATAGGCATTTATATTCTATTTGTATACCAGAGAACAGACTGACGTAGAGCTCGGTCAGTGTCTCTCTTCATCTCCAACAATGTGTGTGTCCAGGCCATCACCATCGAAGCAGAGACTCGTGCTGACGGCAGCAGGAGGACGACTCGCTACGACATTGACATGACCAAATGCATCTACTGCGGCTTCTGTCAGGAGGCGTGTCCTGTAGACGCCATCGTAGAGGTGTGTGTGTGTGTGTGTGTGTGTTCCTGTGTTAAGGCCAGGTCAGACCAAAGATTCGCGATGAGACAAGTTGAAACTTGCAACTACTTGCAATGGGCCGGTCTGCAACGTTCTGAAACCTTCCAGTTTACGCCTAGATGAGACTGTCTATCGTTTCCATAGCAACGACTCTCTGTACTTCCGTTCTATCTGCCGGCTTTTCAGCCGTTTTTTGTAGCTGGATATAATCTGTAGCGTCTTAAAATATGAATGAGGATAGTAAGTTGCTTGCTACAGTTGCATTTCTAGTATTGATAAACGGGGAAAACATAAAACAACAGAGGCGAACCGCAGGCGACTTGACAAGCTGAGTCGCAGGCAGCGTCATCAGCCTGCTTGAGTCGAGCTGAGACGGGCCAGTTCACACCGCTGCATCTTTTCCCTGCAACGTTCTGAAACAGTTTTGTCTCGTCGTGAATCTTTGGTTTGAACTGGCCTTAACAAACTCAGACACACAGGGTGTCTGCAGCTCCTCAACACGTTTACACATACAGTACATTGAGTTTTTTTCATGTCACATATCACATGATCGCTGGTAAGTTCTTTAAACAATCCCAGTTTTTTCCAGCTGACTTCCATGTTGTGTTTCAACATGGTATTGCATTTAACCCATCAAATGCAATACCACCTGTTGCCCAGCTGATGTCGCCATTTTGACTTTATCAAACACTTGTTCGGTGCTTCAGAGAGCTTAGTCTCCCCCACCTGTTTTGGTGACGGTGAACTGTGATTTTTAATGTGATGATCCTCATCTTCACCTCTGTCCTTCCTTCTTTCTTTGACCCATCTCTGTTCCTTTTAATCCCTCTGATCCCTCTCTTGTCTCTTACAATTCTCTCTCCATCCTCTCTCTGTCCTTCTTTCTTCAGGGTCCCAACTTTGAGTTTTCCACTGAAACCCATGAAGAGCTGCTCTACAACAAGGAGAAGCTCCTCAACAACGGAGACAAGTGGGAAGCAGAGATAGCTGCCAACATACAAGCTGATTACCTCTACCGATAGACACCACACACATACACACACACACACACACACACAGTGTACAGCTAGCACATACCAGCATAACCTCTCTGACACACACATACGTCCATACTGTACATACTGTAAGAAGACAGACTCAGCTGTGATGTGCTTCAGGGTTGGATTTGGGTTTGCCGATGCATCTTTCATTTCAAGCCAAACATTACCACCATGTTTCCTTCTGATATGATGAATATACTTTGATATGTTTCTGGTTTTTACCTTGTCATTGTTTGGATTACATATTTATTGTAGAATGATGACGCCGCCTGTCTGTGATGAGTGTACAACAGTCTGGCTGTCTCAGCACGGTCCAGTCTGTGGTCATCAGTGAGGACCATGTGGTCCTGAACTGAACTAAAAAGCAAATGAGACAGAGTCCTGCTGTGACAGCATCAGTGCTGTACACTGATGGCAGATTGCAGACCATCCTGGATTGATTCTGGTGTCAAACACAAGTATACATGGATCATTGGTATTGTCTTGGGTGTCAGTGCAGAGTGTTATGGTCTTTGTGCTGTTTCCACCCTGACACAAATAATAAAATTCTTGGAGAAACACTAAATGTGTCGCGCGTCAAAGTTCCATATTGACTTTGGAAAAGTAGCAGACAAAAAAGGGAGTTTTTCCTTGCCACTGTTGCTTGTGCTTGCTCTTGGTGGGAATTGTTGGGTCTCTGTACACATAAGGAGTTGGTCTAGACCTGCTCTTTATGACAAAGTGCCCTGAGATAACTTTGTTTTGATATGGCGCTATATAAATAAAACTGAATTGAATTGAATTGAACAGGAAAAAACAAATTGCAACAGTAAACCAAAGGTCAAGGGCACCAAACTGAGCAGACTTGATGAAGACGGTGGCCCCTGTGAGATGTGGTTGAAAGCTCTGGAAAAAGAGCTAGTAAGTGGACCTTGAGTTAAGAACGATTTTCTTTTGTTTTGTCTGAAAATAGATTTAAAGATTGAATCAGGTATATTAAATATTAGATAATCTTTATTTGTATAGCACTTTTCAAAACAAGTACAAAGTGCTTTACAGAACAATTTAGTACACAGTCAAGATAAAAACTGTACTGTACAATAACAGGTGAAAATAAAAGTGATAGAAGAGGGATAGAAACCAGACAAACCACAGATTTACTATGTAAAAAAAAACCCTTCCTGTAAAAGTAAGTTTTGAGGAGAGATTTAAGAGAAGGTAGGCTACTGAGTTTGCTAACCTAAGTTCCTCAGGTAGAGAGTTACACAGCTCCACAGGTTCCCTTTTGCAGCGAGGCGGGCTGTGGGAACAGGAGGGTCCTACCTGAGGAGCGCAGGCGACTAAATCTGTGATGTAGGTAGGAGCAAGGCCATATAGACCTTTAAAAGTAATTAGTAAACGTATATAGGCAGCCAGTGTAGTAGTAGTGTAAAAAATGGATAAAAGACAACAAATGGAAGGACAGGAAATAAACTCTGATATTGCTACCAGCTAAAACCTAAATGCTACCTACACTGAGCATTCAGACAGAACATGATGAAAAGTGAACCAAAAATAAACCATAATGTTCTTTAGACTGTAGAAATGGTGAAAGAATAGAAATCTTTTTTTGTTAATTTATTTAGTTTGATGCCTAAAGCCTTTAAAGCTGAATTTCTTCATTGGATTTGCTATAACAACTACATTTAATCCTCTGCCAACACATTACCCTCAATACATTTATGAATGATCACACTGTCCTTACTGAAATTACATTCAGAGGATTTTCTCAGTAAATAGACATGAATGTACTTAAGGTGGGCAACAAGGACATCTGAAAGCACTCCACTCCAACCCTTTCACCAAGGTAAGTGAAGTGAGAAATAGTCACTGTTTGGCCCAAACTCCCTCCAGTAAGTTCCACGCCCTCTCATCACCACAGACTTTTGTGTAGTGACATCAGACATATGGGTCAGACTGTCGTAGAAAACTTCGGTCTACCTTAGGTTCTGGAAATAAAGCTGAAATCGACGTAACTGTGAAGACAAGGTTTTATTTGTGTACACAGAGACAGGGTTTGTACAAAGTCTTGAAAGTTTGGAAAATGCTTAATTTTAACCGTTATGTTTTCAAGGTTAGGAATATGCTTGAATTCAAATATACTCCTTGAAAAATGCTTGATTTTCAACATAATCTGGTGTTTCATCGTCGACACAGTCACTGTAAACCAAACATCATTTAATATTTGAAATGAAACGATCCCGTCGTCATGTGTTTGTTGTCTCCTGGCATTTATAGTAACTATTTAGATGTGATGATAAAGGCTTCAAGAGTCCGGAAAGTTTTGGTTTAGGTAGCCTACCTTGAAAGTTCCTGAATTTTACTCTTGAAAAGCTGTACAAACCCTGCAGAGAGAGACGCCGACATGAAAATCTCACAGCAAAATGTGCTGTAAAATATGAATTTCTATCTGTCTTTTTTTCTGAGTAAAAAGAGTAAAAACTTCCATAACCCCCCCCATACCCCGTGTATCAGACCGATTCCTCTCCTTTCTCATGCCTGCTTGCTGCATACACTAGTTCAAGGTTGAAGTGTTATAATGATAATAATGTCTGCTCTCTGTCTTCTCTCAGCAGGACAAACACATTTTTCACCCAGTAAAAGTCTACTCTTTAAAGCAATAAGCTGTTAGTTCTTTTGATCAACTGTTACAATGCTAACTGTTAGCTGCTAAGTCACAATTTATTCCCTTGCAAACAGACAGCCTAAAAGAAGCGGTGCACCTACAAGCACAATATCATCAGTGAGCTAATAGGTACATCTAAACGTAATAATGTTTATTGTTAACTCTCTTTGTAACACAGCTGTAGGGGCCACCACCCTCACCTTTTAACTGGTTTGTGAGTCTGTGTGTGTGTGTGTGTGCGTGTGTTGGCGCCTTATGATTTGGATCGCACCATTCACTTCCATGGAGGGATCTGCTTTGATTCCTTTTCTGTAGTCATCCTTTAGTTGCAGGTATCTGTAGAATTCATGTGTCCTCAAATCAAAATGCTCTCTCAGATTCTGAAAACTCTCCAGCTCTCCTTCTTTATCTCTGTGTAAAGACCAAATACTGGATACCAACTAAATTACATTATTAGGTTAAGTTCATTCACAAAATGAAATTCTCTAAGAAAAAGTCCGTTTATGATGGGAAGGATATAAGAAATAGGGTGAAATGATGTGACGCTACGCACTCCTGTACAGTAGGTGGCGGTATGCAACTTCAAGCTGTTTGCGAGGCGCCGTTTAAACCCAGAGAAGAACAAGTTGACAAACTTTCCAAGATGGCGGTGTTTAAGGGGAAATAGCTAGAGAGAGACTGTCGAAGAGAAAAGGTTACCTGTTCCAGTCTGTTTTCTTGGTTTGTCTGTTAGCGGTAATTGACAGTACGTCAGGTTTAAAGTTTAAAGCAGTCTAACCGTTTAAATGTAGCGGCTTCTTTCGCTGCTAACTTGAAGGTGGTATGCTAGGCCGCTAGCTTCCTGTGCTAGATGAGACCGGTTGTTGCAGGCTCATTGCAGATCCTGATTATGTTGACTCTAAAAAGATATTCCCAGTTTGTACAATGTGTATTCCTTTCCTGTGATTATCTGGTGAACTGACCAGATATAACTACACTGTGAACGTTACCAACTGAAAGAGTGTTTTTGTAACTGGTATCTGCATCTGAAGGCCGCTATTTCACCTGTTTGGTCTTTATATAATGTTATGTTATTGTATAGTGTATTGTATGGAAATTCAGAGAAACATACTTTATTCCTTTCACCTTCATCCATAATTGCGGTACAGTTAGTAGTCATGGATAGTCTACTACAGCCACTGGCTCAAAGTTCATCAAGTTAAACCTCTTGGTGCAGTGCAGTCTGTGAAATGTTGGCAGGGAAAATAAAGCACACCCCATACACAATAACCTAATTTAGCTTATTTAGGTAGGGGCGGCTGTGGCTCAGGAGGTAGAGCGGGTCGCCCACTGATCCGGTTGGCGGTTCGATCCCCGTCTCCTGTCCACATATGAAGTGTCCTTGGGCAAGACACTGAACCCTAAGTTGCTCCTGTTGGAGGCCAGCACCTTGCATGGCAGCTCCGTCACCATCGTGTGAATGAGACTAGTCTGTAAAAGCGCTTTGGGAACCGTTAGGGTTGAAAAGTGCTGTATAAGTGAAGGCCATTTACCATAAAGTTAGCTTATAATGTTACATTTCTCCCCATTTCTCCATTCTTGAGAGTCTTAGCTGATCTTGTCCCAGTGCTGGGCTCAGCCTCCAGTGATTAATCAGTATTGGTACCCACCACAGTGTTTGAGACAAGTGTGAGGGGGCAGATGGGCCCAGTAAGAGTTTTCTTAGAGGTCACTGGGGATTATGACGTGTGCAGTCGGCTAACAAAAGATTGTTTATTGACCGACAGATTCATCACTCTGTTGGTCTTTTCAAACACCAACAGGACACAATCCTCACTGGTGCAGAGGTTGTCTTTCTCTAACAAATCACCTTTGGCTGAGTGTACAGACACCAGTTAATGATGCTCATTTACTAGGTAGCAGTTCATTTGGTAGTTTGGTTAATACAGCTTCTAAAAAAAAAAAAAAGAAGAAGCCTGCTTACAGCTTTGATCCTGCCCCTGGTTTTATGGTGGGTGCAGGGAGGTTGTAGTGATGGGACATTTCATATTTAGAGGGGACATTGTCGCAAATCTTCTACAATCACTTGTAGCTGCAGTATTACTGCTGTTTTAGTGGGTGTTCCTGCTCTGACCAGTCTGCTTCTGTTTGATTATTTCACAGCTGAAACGTGCCGACGGGAAGAAAAGCATCTGGAGGACTTTAACTTTCACAGAGAAGCCAGTGAGATGAGTTCTTCAGGAGAGGTGAGATCAAACAGAAATCATGCAGTATGTTGTCATGACCGTGGCCACCACAGACTAAAGCCTGGCTACATGCCGCAGCGCCTTTTCAGGTCGCTCATTAGCTCGGGTGCAGCATCACTTGGGACGTTTTTTCAGCTGCTTTGACGTGATACATTCAGCAAAATGCACATTTCCCACCATCACTTCCATCAATACAATGGAGTAATGTCTCACTCACCACTGTGCCAGGATTTAGTCTGTGCTGGTGGTCAACCCGAGGCTCTGTCATTGTCTGCACTAACTTTATTTCGGCAAGCTTGAAAATGTTAATTTCTCTCTGTCAATGGGTGTTCCAATGCCCGCTGGTATAATTTCATCCTGTTATGTAAAGAAAACGTAATAATATTGCACTTTTAAAAAAACAAATTTTTTCTTGCTTTACAACAAGACAAATCAAAACAACTTAAACAACAAAATGTAATGGAATCACTCAAAAACCTATTTTAAGAAGGTGTTATTTTAAATAAGAAACAGAGTTTGGTGCCCTGATCTCCTCAGGCAAGTCATTCCAAATTGTTGGAGCCTGAACTGCAAAGGGTCGGCCACACTTCTGTGTTTGAGTCTGAACTAAGGCTCTGTGCTCTCGGTTTGTGTTTGGTGACGAGGTAGCATGTCTGGTTACGGGAGGTAAAGCCACCGGAGTCGACAGAACAGTGTGTGGATTCTACTTTGTTCATGATGTCGCAACCTGCCGGGCAGCTAACGCTAGCTAGCCAGCGGTCTGCAGATATCAGGCTGAAAGTTAAGTCTAGTTATTCACTAATGGAAAAATCCCATTGACTTTTTGTCGAAGGAACCAGGGCAACAAAAATACATCATCCCTGCAGCACTCTATTCAAATAATGGCTAAGTCTGAAATAATAGCCATGGCTTGACAAGCAAATAAAGTCTAAGTAAAACACACAAACATGGGCTGGATTTACCTTGACTGTCATGTCGTACTCAATTACTTCAAATTACTTCTACTTTGCCGTTTTCTTAATCACTATTAAGCTACCATCAATGAAACTGAAGGCTTGATATTTCTCATTAAAATCAGAAAATGGAGGGATTATGTAATTTAAGCCACTTAAAGGCTTTTACTTTGAAACACATGTACAGAAAATGTGGGGTTTCATTGACATCAGCTTAACACTGATTGAAAAAATGGCAAAGTGGAAGCAATTGTAATTACTTGAAAACAGGGTAAATTAAAAAAAGAAAGGCCTGTGTCAATAAAGGTCTGGTTCTCTCTGCAGTAAATAAAGAATTTATCTATTACAGTATATTGTTTAGTAGGTGATGTGACAGAGGATGGCTAGCAGTATTTGATCAAGTCCTCCACTTTGACTTTATTTCTCTCTGCTTTTCTCAGCTGAAACAGACAGACCCAGACAGGAG
>LKNJ01004204.1:0-34415 GCA_002120245.1 Maccullochella peelii | reverse complement strand
GCCTCCCTCATCTTTTTAAGTGGGAGAACTTGCACAATTGGTGGCTGACTAAATACTTTTTTGCCCCACTGTACCAGTTTGTTTTACTCTTCAGTATGCTTACATTTCTCTGCCCTCTAACTCTTTTTAAACTTTTCTGTCCATTGCCTCTGGGGTTCACAGATAAATGTGTCATGGCAGAACACAAAGTGCAGTGGTCACTGACAGATTGATTGGAGGATAACTTGTTCACCATATATCTCCTTCCCACATCTCAGACTTGCTGACATCCCAGCCTACACACCAGCACCTCCTAAATACTAAAATTAAATGGCTCTTCCATTTTATTCATCCCACTCCTTCTTTCTTTGTAGATTTCTTTATACGTGTCTGTTTCAGTCTCAGTATCCCATTATGATCATATGTGCAATATGACATTTTTATGGAACGCAGAATAACCTGGTTATTCATCTCCCTGCATACGTTATCATGGTTTCTGATCTGTTCATCTGCGCTGGTGCAGGCATGTCTTTGACTCCGCCACATCCAGCCTCTCTGTCATTTCTGTACCAAGTGAGTCACCTCAGCAATTGAGGGATGAACGCAGTGCCGGGACACTGCTGCATTTACCACTCTGCTGTTTTCTTCTCCATCATACTATGATTGATGGAAGATGAGAGCACCAAGCGATAAAATTTATCCTCCACATTACCGGTGTCACACCGCCATTTCCACTTCAGCATTTAGATTATCATTTCATCATTTGTCATTATATTTTTTTTGTTTTGCAGACGTACCCACTACATGATTTTGATTAAAGATGCACCTGCTCACATGGCAGAAAGTCAAAAACATGGCTAATGTGTTTACAGTATCCCAGTCTCAATCAGAGTCACCCAGCTAACATATTCAGGTTATCCAGATAAGTTAACAACAGGGATATTAGTGTGCATAGAAATGTGCACGTTAAAATCCTGCCTTTGAGTTTTCTTTAGCCACTTGAAAAAATGAAGGTATTTCAAAATGGCTTTCTTGGGATTACTGTTCATCGCATGACACATTAGGGTCATTGAAAGCATATTTCAGCTTGTGATTGACAGTTTATATGGTCGTCCCTCTAACCAAGTGGTGCTAAATTTCAGCACTACATACTTAACATCTGAATCATTGGCTCTCAGGTGTCCAAAGACAGACTGCTCTAACTGCTTGGCCATGTTGCAACTTCTTGAAACATCCATAAAATTTAAAAACATTTGAGACATTTTTTCATGTCATCTCACCATGATTAAGAAGTTTTTTGTGTATTGTCACACTTTGATTACCCTTTAGCAGCATGATCTGTTTTGTGGGCTGCATTGAAATGGAATGGAAACCACGCCCAACTGGCACAAACAGCACTCTGCCAGTCAGATTTTGGAGCACACCATGTGATTACAGTCTCATTTAGGACTGGGAAGGGACCAGATACCAGACTGGTCCACACGTACTGATCTTCTCATTAGGATTATTCCAAACCCAACACTTAAATCCAGTTTGTCCAAATATACTGATAATTAAAGCAACAAAGACACTCAGCATAATTTAAAACAATAACTGTGACCTAGTGTGATCTCATATTAAAACTGGGTTATCACTTGAATGTTTTATACCACTGTTACCAGTGTTATACCAGTAAAATGCCAAAGTTTTTGTACAATAACCTAAATGACACTTTTCTCCATACATTATTTTGCTAAGTATATCTATTTTCTTTTTTTTTTATTTAACAAAACAAGCCAAACTTCTCAAGTACATCTGTGTTTAAGTGCTGAACTAGGGCTTTGTGTAAATAAAATGCTATAAAAATAACAAAACTATAGTTAAAACAAGTGCACATATCTGAATAAATAATCATAACTAATAATCTGACCAATTCTATGAGAGCTTTCAGTACTTCACAGTTATAAAGTTTGGTCAGTACTTCAAAAGTATTGAAGTTCAGTACCCAGCCTGTCTGTCTATATGCTCTCAGGATGGCTGTGACTAAGAAAATTGCTTTTAATGTGACAGGTGATGAGGACGGATGGTGAGCAACATGAGAATGAGCAGTCACATGGGGCAGCCGCACTGTGCCAGGAGAAGGAAAGAAAGGGAAGAGAGCAGCTTTTTTTTAACTAGATGATTAAGTTAATCAGTATTGATGAAACCTGTCAGACAGAATCTCATCGAGAATGAGACAAAGAAGCACTGTGGTGAAATCAACCCACTGCTTCTGGTCCGCCAGGGCTGACAGACCCAATTCTGCCATCACAAAAAGGCCAGGCCAATTCTGTCTCGAAAATGACACCACAACAATCGTCACAGTAATAGGACAGCCTGCTGCGGGACCCACAATGTGTTCTGATGGCCAATCAGACAGTGTCTGAGTGAGTCTGAGATCTAACCGATAGACACTTACTAATCACATAGCTGGTCTGTATTCAAATGCATAAGAGAGACAGACGGAGAGAGAGATTGAAAGGGCGAGAAAAAAAAGAGTGAACGCGTGAAAACACATGAGAACGAGGAGGGTAAAAATTTGATGTCTTTGATTTGAGAGCAGACTAATCACAGCAACGTCTAATCAGTGACCACTGATGCAACACTGCCTTCTCTCTCATCTGAACTTCTCGGTGCAAACGCTCAGTTCTTTTTCCAAATGTGACTGTAGCAGCTACACAGAAGATCCTGGTGCTTCCACTGCTCACCAAGTGCCTTTGATTTCCTAAAAAGGATCTTGAAAACTTAAAACGAAGAGGCGGTTTACTTCCTCAAGAGGATATCATAAAAAGAAAAAGAAGTAATTGCCTATCAAACATGAAACAGCATGTGGAACAAACACAGATCTGCAGGGGGCTGTCTAGGGAACTTCTAAACCTGGATAACTGTCGCCACTTATCTCCTGATCAGGGGAGCAGGAAACTCAAATGCTGTGTTTGATCGCTCTTGCAATGCCCCTGAACTCCACACGTCCAAAATTGTGGAGACAGCTAGACTTGACTGTTCTGTTAAATCCTTTCCCTGTTTCTCTTCCGATATGAACAGAATATCCTTTGTATGAGAGCCGGCAAAACCAGCAGCGACACAGGTGAGGTCACTAAACAAAGCTCTCACAGTCTGATCATGTTTCATCTCTACTACTGCAAAGCAAAGAGTGACATCTACTGGTGATCCAGGGAGCTACATGATTCTATCAGCTTGTACTTTACTGTGATAATCCACTATGTCATTCATTAAAAACATGGCTTCAAGAGCTGTGACCTATTACTTTTAATATGCAAATATGCTGAACTGTGTCAGATCTAACATTTGCTGTGTGATTCATGTCATCTTGGCTTCCACTGGGCTATCGTGTTTTCTACTTTGAATACTGAATCTGAAGAGTTTAATGTGATGGCTGTGAAAGGTTGTCCCCATCATCCAATGGGAAAACAGCAGGCAGCTCTGACACGGGCTACACACCATAAACTTCTGCGCTTTTTAGAATTCATTAGAGACCAAGAACTGATATATCTGTATATCTGTGTTACTTAAAGCATGTTGGAGACACTGGTTTTTGTACTGGACTCTGACTCCACTAACTGTCCTGCCCTACCCTAACTAATAGAGGAAGAGGTTTCTTGTGCCTTTATAGCCCTGTTTCTATTTGATTCCACTTCCCCTTTATAGTGAAAGCATCTGGCAATTGTTAGCAGCCATGTTAAAAGTATGCTCACATGCTACCCAACAAATGTCAAGTGGAGCTGCACTAGCCTTCACTGGAATGTTGTTGAATGAGGGTCAAGAGAACTTACATTTTCAGGAGCTTTGTGAAGACAGATTCATTCACAGGTGTTATGAACCTGAAGTCTGTGGGCTTGAAACAATACTGAATGAGGCACAACAAAACAACAACTGCTGGAGTTTGACATTTACCAGGCATGGAAGATATAAAGAAAAAAAACACTATTGATTGGATTATGGGAAGTGTATGATCCAGTATTTCTGGCCCTTACTACAGACTCAGCTGCAACCATTTTTGGACCATTCCTTATTTAATCTTTTAACCTGAGAGATTTAGTGATGAAATTAAAACTTCAGCTACATCCTTCAATAATTTCTGGAGGACCACAAATTAAAAAAGGCTCCATAATTGTGTCTGGTTTACTATGCACAGGCCAGGTACAGTAAAATGTAACATCCTGAAGATTTAGGCCATAGCCACACCACTATAACCAATGACAAATCCCAGAGGATGAGTTTGATTAAAGCTATGGTACAGCCATTGAAAAAAATCTACATTTCTCACTGAAATATAATTTCTGCAGAAAAGACTCCTGTTGAGAAAAGGAAGGCCCCTGCCTTCTATAGCCTGTAAAAGCTGCCACTGTAAAACACAACCAAGACCACATTATATTGTTATGTATGTGATCTATACGAGGTTAAAAGTCTGTAATAACGTCTGCACAAGCGACAAACAGGTTTAGTCTACATGTTGGTATGAGCATAGAAGTGGACTCGTGAGAAGACGTCGCTCTTTATTCAAGGCTGTGGAAAAAGCCTTTAAAAGCTATTAGTATGGGCTGTGAATGCAAAACTTGACATTTCACAGCAAATTGTAAATACTCTTTTTCATCTTAGGCACTATCACAAGGGAATCATGATTCTATCACTACTTCTTCCTAATATACTTTATCAGGAGGTTTTTACTTTTCCTTACGTTTGGTCTGTATCACTGTATCATTGGCTTTTCACACCACTAATGGCTTTCTTACCACAGCCTCATGAGACACAGAGAGAAAGAGATTGGGAAACAAAACTGATTTATCTGCTCTTTGAAAGCCAAAATAATTTTATTTTAAAAACCCTCAAATCCATGGAGTGACAGTGATATGCGACTCATTCTGTGGAAATACAATTTCCTCTATGTATTTTGTATATTTTATGATATACTGCCTCATTGTGGAATCATTAGACAGATTACCGCTCAGAAAATATTCAATGAAATAAAATTTTTAAAAGGCTCATTATAATTGAAATGACCTTCTCCGACCTTTTGCATTTTCTAAAAGAGGAACACTGAGCTCATGAGTAAAACCGTGAATGAAACACTAAGAATAATAGGATACTTTTTAGGTTTTCCTGTGATGGCCTGTCAAAGTGCTGTCTGATAAGGGAGAAAACTGGCAGCAAGGACACCATCCAGATGCTTTACTTTTTTTTTGTGTGTGTGTGTGACAGTATTGAGCTGTCTTTCAGAATCCAGTTCTCTGGCAGCCAAATGCTTCCTGACTTTCCCTCTATCCAGTTACAGGTCTCTACTCTGAAGAAAGGGAACAGGACCTTGGGCTGGAATCAATACACGTAACACCCTTACAAGGCACAATAACAGTCAGCATTGCATGTATGTTCAGCCTGGTGCTTATACTTTTTAGCCATGCTCGCGGCATGTCCTATGGATGGCAATGTCGGCCTGTTGGTCCACCACCACTTTGGTCGAGACTGAAATGTCTATTGGATGGATTGCCATGAAATTTGGTACCGACATTGTCCCCCTCAGGATGAATTATCATCACTTTGGTGATCCCTTAACTTTGATTCAAAATTCAAAATTTTCTGTCCATTATGACCAAATACCTGCAAAACTTGACATTCCTAAAATCCTCAACTGTACTTTGTGTTTAGTGCCAAATAGCAAATATTAGCATGCTAACATGCTAAGCTAAGATGGTGAACATGGTCAACTTTGTACCTGCTATTGCTAGACATCAGCATGTTAGCATTGTCAGTGTGAGCGTGAAACGATTATTTTGAATATGGATTAATGTGCAAATTATTTTCTCAATTAATCAATGAATGAATTATTTTGTCTGTAAAATGTCAGAAAACAGTAAAAGATTCTTGTTATAATTTCCCAGAGCCTGAGGTGACACATTCAAATTGTGTGTTTAATCTAGTTTTGACAGCCCAAAACCCCAAAGATATTCAGTTTACCGAAGATAAGCATCACATCCTCACAGAAGCTAAAACCAGTGAATTTCTGCTTGAAAAATTACCTAAACAATTAATCAATACCAAAATAGTTGCTGATTAATTTTCTGTTGCTTGACTAATCAATTAATCTACTAATCTTGTCAGCTACATCACAAATCATGGTGAACTCATTAGCAGCGAGAGGTCCTAACTTTGGCAAGCATCTATTTTTGTCCATAAACTGATGTACATAGCTGGTCCTGAATTGGCCGTGGCAGTCTGACAGTCAATTTTGTCGAATAAATCAAATTATGGAAATTATGTAAGGCTTATGACTGCACTCACGAGTCGCTCGCTGCCTCCTTTCCAAAACCTTTCAAAGGATCATAATGACACCAGCCCCCTTGAACCACCAGCCCCCTTGAGGAGTCTTACCATCGTCTGAGATGCTGGTCTGCCAGTGGGATGCTCCTTAGAGCCGCTCCTAGCACCATGAGAAATGTCGAGAGAAGGAGAGACGCCCGCAAACCTGGAAGACACAAGAAAGGATGATGGATTTTGGATTTTGGTTGACTGACTAATCATTTTAGCACTATTTCAAAGCGCCTACACTCAGTTGCCAGTTTATTAGGTACACCTAGTTAAAACTAATGCAGTCTAATACCACAGTTCTACAATAAATCAAACCTTCATGAAGGTATTTAGCCTAACATTATTGATATAAATGGGGTGGACAAAATAACAGGAACACCTGTCAGTATAACGCAAATATAGTTAAACAGCACAACAAACTGCAGCCTCCAAAATGACTGCATTAGTTTTAGCAAGGTGTACCTAATAAACTGGCAACTGAGTGTATATGACCAATAATAAATGTGCAAAAGGACACCAGAAATCCCAAAGTTCCTTGTTTAATATCGTCTGTGTGACAGCAGTAGTCACACAGACGGACAAAGCGGCTCTCTTAATCAACTTGGAAGTGTCTCAGTTTCACCCACATGACGCCCATTTAAGGAAACTCTCTCCACTTCCCTATTCTTCTCTCTCTTTCCATGTGAGTCGTCATTTGCGGAAGCTTTGACTAGATCAATATATAGATCCCCAGTACAATTCCAGCCCAGTCAAACAGGAGTGGGGTGGAATGGTACTTGATGGGAAATACAGGTCACAACAAGCCAATATGGCCTCATGGTGCATGTTAGGAGTTTGACAGGCTGTTTTCTTTAGATATCAAAGCAGAGATGCAGTCAGTCGTTTGTCTATATGCTGATTACATTTCACTGTGATTGTACCTCATATGATTACATGTGACAAATAAACTTGATTGATTGATTGTGGTCTGCTGCATCAAATATTGACACGTCACTAGTACCAACAAGTACTGACAGGGACTCAACAGAATATTGGTTTTCTCTCAGCTTTTTAAATCAAGAAACACAAGGTTTTAGTTTCAGTCATAGCTGAATCAGAGAAAGCTTTGTTTCATTGTGAATTTAGTTGCATGATGATTCTATCATCATCACTGCCTTTTATAATAACACTATTGACTTGGTTGTGTTGCTACATTTAGGCTTCATTGTCAGAGATGCCTTTGTATCCAGTAGATTCTGGAATGGCGGGATAAACCTACATGGGGAAGAAAATGAGTAGCGCTGGCCCCTCCCTCTTTAACCAGTGTTCAGGTGCCCTTGAATGAGGCACATGACACCCCCAAACTGCTCCAGTACAGAAGATTTTAAGAGGCAGATCTCACGACGAATGCAGTCACCATGCAAGTGTAAAACAGGGAATTGTCAGAGGGTTTTTGCTCAGCAAACTTAACCAACCCTGAAACAATTAGTCACTTAATCCTGTAGTAGACAAGAATTTTGATAATCAATTACACATTTTAAGTAATTTATGTAAAATGTATAAAAATTTCTCGTCATATGTCAGAACTTTTTTACGTTTTAGATCATTGTAAAATTGAATATCTTTGAATTTTGGAGTGTCTAAGCACATTATGTAGGCTTACTACTCCATGACTGCATCACATATGACTTGATCTTAAGACTCTTAGCCTCTCTTGGATGGCAACTACTGTGGTTGTTGATGATCACCAACACAGTAGATCATCCCCCGTCGCCTACCTTCGGGGAGGAGAAAATCCCAGAGGCAAGCCAAGCCTTTTCTCCACTGGCAGGAAAGCTGGTGCAGAGCTAGTGAGTGAGTGTGTGTGTGTGAGAGAGAGAGCAACTGAGTGTGTGTATCATACATAGTCAACAGTGTAAGCCTGTTGCAACCTCTGGATTTCATTTTTTTAAAACAAGGTCACACCATAGCTTAATGCAATTTGTGAGTGCTGAATGAGCTGCCCTAATTCAATATGTTACTCAGTGGCAGAATTAGCTGCAAGCTGGGTATAAAGTTAAGCATTACTTTACAGGTGTGAGGGGAATCTACAGCTTATACCGTCTTGTCAGTAAGGAGTTTCTTCTACTCACTCAGAGCAGCAGATATGATGTGACAACCTTTGTTAAGACTAGGTAAATAAAACACCCAGATGAATCAGGATCACAAGATAAGTTGTGTAATTTATTGGCAAGATTTTGCTCGAGGTCTTTAACGTATCAGCAGCCTGGTTACTGTGATGTTGTTACTGTTTTTGTCATGTGACAGTCCAGCCAGAGCATGAACTACTACATACCAGTCAGGTGATGCAGAGGAACTGGTTAGGTGAAGTGCGCTCTGACTCAGTAGCTCAAGTCAAGAGCTCTTCTGCAGGCAAAGGCACTGTACAAAATGTTCTGTGGTTTCAAGACCATTGTGAATTTAAACTCTTTTGATAGAGAAAGGTCTTAAAAGCCGTTCAAGAGTTGCTTATCCTGCATCAGCACTTTTAGACTCTCACATGGGTCAAACTCTGACACTGGTGGACACTGGAAAAGCCTTTTGCAAGTATTAAAAGTAAAAATACTCAATGCAGAAAATGGCCCAGCGAATGTTCTACATCATTACATTATTTTTACTCATGCATTACTGTATGATTAATACCGACTAATTGATTAATCATTTCAGCTGTACTTGCATATACTGTTGAGTAGTTTAATTTATAACAAAACATCGTATTTTATAAGCCCTTTATAAGTTTTGTATGCAAAAATCTAAATTTGTAGACTAACTAGTAACTAAAGCCGTCAAATAATTGAAGTGAAGTAAAAAGTACTATATTTCCCTCTGAAATGTGAAGTGGAGTAGAAGTAGAAAGTGGCATGAAAAGTAAAGTACAAGTACATCAAATTTGTACTTAACAGTACTTGAGTAAATGTAGTTACATTCCACCAATGATAATAAATTAATAACGCTATTAAAATGTGTGAGCCTATCTAAGTATTATGGGGGTCGCCATTTTGGATAACTACCAAAACACATTACTCAAGTTACAGAATCTGACAGAAAACAGAACACAGTGTAACACGTGTAAGATAAGACTGTCAAGTGTTGGATGTCAAGTAACAACTCAACACACTTTTGAGTGATTTAGCTATCAAAGATATCATTGTATTACGTTTTTTTAGGACAGTTGATAACATCCCATAGAGGCGTAGGGGTGAAAGCAAACACCATAACGTTAAGATAGGACACAGTGTACCAAATTAGAACAGCTTACCTTTTTTATCCATTAACCACATAAACAGCAGCCAGGGGACGAAACCCACCGGGCCCCACAGCACCAGAACGGCAATGTCCGACTTAGTGAAGCCGTACGCGTGAACGGCCGAGTTCTGGATGGGACCCCAGAAGTTCCACACCATCCCCTGCATGAATGCCAGCAGGGAAAACAGGGTCAGAACCAGCCATCTTCTCCTGTACACTCTGCTGTTTACTGGATGACTGTTTGTCTCCGCAGGAGAAGGGACGAGAAGCGGCTCCCTTTCGGCGTCGGTGCTCGAACCGGCACCCATAGCAGCTGTCCGTTTGTCAGTTCAGTTCAAATTCCGGTTTTAACGGCTGTACGGCAAGATAAAATGGACGTCTCACCTGGCTTCTGTCGACCACACAAACAAAAACAACCGATAGCTTCTGTTTCTGTCACTTAACTTTACTGCGCATGCCTACAAAGAAATAGTTAAAGTGGTAGAAACTGTGATCATCGGGCTGCCATTCTGGCTCGTCCGGAGCATTAGCTTGAGGGGGCTGGTGCAGGAACCACAGAGCCGAAATGGAGTAGATTCACAGTGAGGCGTCCCCGATGTATAAAGGAAATAGTACACTGTCATGTGAGGTTTGTTTACTTCCGCCCGAACCTCAACTGCACGTGTAGTGAAAGGTGAGTCCACTGTTTGTTCAAGAGACCCCCTCTTTCCGCGAAGCTAGCTAATATTAGCTTTCCTGGGAAAGTGATTTGACAGTGGAGTCGAAGCCCGTTCCTTAGCTAAGACAACGTTCAGAAACAGAGCATAGCTAATAGCATTGTCTAGCTAGTTGCTTGACGTTAGCAGTATGGTTGGACTATTGACTACTGACAAAAAAAGTGCTTTACGGTGAGGAACTAGTTCGATCAGGGCGGAATATTTATAAGAACTGATTACCAAAAGTATGAATGTAAAAATAAGGTAGTACTTTTTTAAATAAGGTAATATTTTTACAGGACAAACAGCAATTAAATTGTAACATAATAGCTCAGTCTGTGCGGTAGTAGGAAGTGCCTGTCAGCACTGTTGATCTGTGATGGCACATTTGCTGCACTGCTGGTCTTGTTACATCACTCTCAGACAACCTGACTCCGCTCTTAAATGTTCTGATACCTGTTTATGCTATAGGTAGTACAAACATGCTCGAAAATAAGTAAGCTTCAGATTCCTCTTCTCCCCAAATGCTTCCCTGGTTTGTGAGTGACAGCACTTTTAGTGATGGCACAATTGTCGTTTTTATTAAGGTTGTTCGTGAAGTGACAGAGAACTGAGGGAGGAACAAATACCATAGAAAGACACACAAAAACACATGCATAAACATGTACACAATCCTGTTCACCTTTATGTTACAGAAGATAAGACATGTCTTGCCTAGTAGGCACTGGTAAAACCTCTGTGAATGACTGGTAATGTAACGCCACAACTCATTTACCAGTTGTTTATCAGCTAATCTGTATCTACATCCTCTGTGTTGCAACCCACTATCAGTGTACACTACAGGCCATGGCTGCCCCACACTCTTTCAAACCCTTCAGCCCAGAGGAGACCCAGAGGATTCTGGATCACCTGCAGCAGCCCGCAGTCTTCATGAACATGAGCTGTGGCTGGCCTGTTCGCCACTGGACTGCAGAGCACCTGTCTGGCTGCCTTGGTGACAAACTCATCCGATTCAGACTTGGGAGAAAAAAAGAGACATCCAGTAAGGGCAAAAGATTAATCCAGACAGATCTGGGTTGAAATAATTTCTGTGTAATTAATCACCTGGATTGAACATCCAGATCCAGTTCAGGCTACCCACCTAATAGAATGCAGTATATAATACGAAAACTGTGAAATTAGAGCAATGTTAAAATGGACTTTTACTTACATAGCGCTTTTCAACCGTTCCCAAAGCACTGTAACAGTAATCTAAGCTCTAACAGTAGTCTAATTCACCCATTCACACACCAATGGGGACACAGCTGCCATGCTGACTCAGTGTCTTGCCCAAGGACACTTCGACATGTGGACAGGAGGAGCCGGGATCGAACCACCAACCCTGGGGTTAATGGACAACTGCACTACCCTCTGTGCCACAGCCGTCCATCTCATTTTTCAAAATAAGAAAAATCACTTAGCACTAAAGATTAGGTTGAGTTTAGGCCCATTTCCACCCCTGCATTTACCTATTTCTTAAAATCTGGGGCTTTTGCTATTTTCTAGTGTCCTAAAATAATTTTGAAAGCTGTAAATGCACTTTTTGATACATTAGTAGATGAAATGTTTCCCCAAACAAACATGATTGAGGAGTCAATGGTTTTCTTTATCCAAACTATCCACTCCACTCTAAGACATTAATCCAAAATGGCCTGGCCAAAGCACACTCCTATAGGCAATGCAAGGAATTTTGATTTCCATTTAAAACGTCCTGCATAATTGATCATTTCAGTATGGTAAATTAATACATTTTTGTTCTTGATCACATCAATGCACAAAGCCTCATATGGCAGTTCTCTTTTTCCACCCACTTTTCAATGAGCACATAATATTTGCCTGCAGTCTTGTGTTGTTCATCCTCTGACACGTGATCATTTATAGATTAAACTGTAGTTAGCAGGACCCGATAGTATTGGAGGCTGTTTAATGATCTGATTTAAAATGTCACACAAGCAGGAAACAAAAACCCTGAGGGTTTTTGTCTTTGAGCATCTGGTGTATTTTGCCCTCCATGTGTTCCTCGAACAGCTACAGTAATGACTCCTCCTGTGATGAATAACAAGAGAGCGTGTCCTCTGATAAAAGCTAGCTAATTAGATTTCTAAATCATCCTTTTCAGCTGCAACAGCTTCCAGGAGGGCATTTCTCATGATGGATTATAAAGGCCATCACTCAACCATAGACACACTTTGTTTACTAAAACAAAAGCAGATTAAATCACTACAACTGTGATTTATTTTTCTCATAAAAGCGGGTAAAACAAAATGTCATGCTTCTGTGATGATGCATAGCGCTGTGATTCTGATATATGCATTTCTTTTAGCATGGATCAGTTGAATTGTTTTACTGAAACTTTGTCACAATTTTCCAGTGATTACTCTCTCTCTCATACTTTTTCTTGCTATATTCTCCCGCCCTCGTAGCACCTCTGTTTGAAACCCAGTGTTCCTACGTGGAGGCAAAACTGGCACATTTTCTCAGCTGGACCCGGGACCAGGCTGGGACAGATGTAGGACCTTTCTTTGAATACCCTAAATCAGAGTATTGGGCCTATGCTGACTACAAATACATCGCCATATTGTTTCAAGATCAGCCTTCCATGTTTGAGGTAATCAGCCTCCTGTATACATACATGTTAAGATATCAGGTCAGATTTATAATGCTTCCTGGTCAAAAAATCCAAATGAAATCCAACAGACATGTTTGAACATCGGGAGATCTAGTTTTACAGGTTTAGTGGTTAATTACCACGTCAGCTGTTTGAATGACATTGAAACTAGAAGGCTTTTTTGCAAAGCAAACTTTTTATCGGTAGTGTGATGAAGGAAATATTAAAGCAGCCTTTTTATGAGGTGTTGATGGACATCAGACAGATTCAGGTCAAGCCAACCTTTTTTCCAACCTAGCAGTCATTGTATTGTGATCTAGGTTATCCTGTCAGCATCAGTAGCCAGCTACAAGATGAAAGCTCAACTAAAATGTGTGATGACGAAAGTTTGATCATTTAAGTCAATCCCTGGCTGTATGAATAAGTTAAAGTATATGTTTTTGATAATACAGGGACTCTCGAATATTGGAGATACAATACATGGCCAAAAGTCTGTGGATGCTTGAACATTACACTCGGGTATGCTCTGATTTAGCCACAAGAGCATTAGTGAGGTAGAACACTGATGTTGCGATAAGGTCTGGCTCACAGTTGGCATTCCAGTTCATCCCAAAGGTGGTGATGGGGTTGAGGTCAGGGCTCTGTGCAGGCCAGTCAAGTTCTTCCACAACAAACTGGGAAAACCATTTCTCTTTAGGGACCTGGCTTTGTGCACAGGGGCATTGTCATGTCGAAACAGTAAGAAGAGCCTTCCCCAAACGGTTGCCACAACGTTGGAAGAACGCTTTTGTCTAAAATATCATTGTTTGCTGTAGCATTAATATTTCCTTTACTTGGAATGAAGTGGCCATGAATCACTGTGAAAAACAGCACTAGAACAAATAACTACACTGGACACTGGTGGCTGCACACTTTGACCAGATATAGCGTATCTTATAAAAAATAATCTTCTCCCTTAACCCAAAACCTGGATCCATTATTTTTCAAGCAATACAAGTCACACTTAGATCATTACATTTTTAAAAACAGGACTTAATTTTAAATGACTGACCAAATGTCTCTCACTGTATTTAACAGTGCAGTCAGACTGTCTGATAGCAAAGAGGTGGATGTAACTAGACCAAGAGAACAGCAAATGTGCCGTCATCTTTGATGTGGTCTTGACCTTGAAATAGTTTAATGTATTAAGCTTCAAGTGGGAGCATATTTTGCATGTATCGATGACCACCCAGGGTCAGATATGTTGCCAAATTAAAACAAATGAAAGAGAAATTTAAAAGGCTGTTTTTAGTTATATAAATATGTATGTTCACATACACAAACATATCTGAATCCTGCTGCTTCAGTGGGTCTGTATCACTGGTCCTGTAAGACTTGGATTTATACATGACCCAAAAGTATGACATCATCACATATAGTCTACACAGACAAAGTCAAGTAATATTATACATACCAAATTTTCTTAAGGATGATAAGAAACACATTTAGACACTGGCTTCTTGAAGTTTAATTTAAAAAATATATTATTCACATGCTAACTTCTAATCTAGTTGCAAGAGCTTTGGCTTATCAACAAATTAAACATTAAATAAAAAAAAAAATAAAAGAGCCACAATATTCCCTTCTAGTCTTTCCAAAATGCTCATCTATATTCAACATTTATTTTCCTTGTTTTGGCATTTTCAATTAAAATGTTAAGCTTTTGCCCATAACGACTTTATATTAGCTGCTATTCTTGTCCTCCGGTAGGTAAAGACATAAAAGTGCCATCCTTTTCAAAGCCACTGCCACCCATTCATTTCATTTTTATCTCAGTGATACATTTTTATTGGGCATCCACCTGCAATTATTACCCGGTGACATTCATGCCTTTGAAACAGGCAGACATGGGCTTTTTACAGGATAAATGGTGCTGGGAAAAAGGCTGCCTGGAGGCTAGATTGACCAGTCTGTCATTTACAGCTGCCTGCATACAGTATATGGTAATGACTTCATTATTCAGGATGCTGGCGTGATTGCTACACCTTTGTGCGCTGACAGGACATGATTGACAGACCAGTTTTCCTTGAAAGATGACAAATACCGTAGCTTGGTTTCTCCAATTGGAGACCTCCATTGGTCACATATAATAGGTCCTGTCAAAGTCGCTGATGAGGTGATGGTACATCTGTGAGCTTATAGCAGAGTTGTGACAGCTGCGAAAATGTGAGTCTTGTCTCCGTGTCATGTCATTATCATGGACAAAAAGAACGGAGACTTGTAATTTGAAAATCAGACTGTTACTTATATTTTCACATTATTTTGGATTCATTTGATTTGAATGTGGTGTGTTGCAGGATGTAAAGTGGTCAGAGTTTGGTTTTGAGGGACGTAATGGGAGAGAAAGCACCTTATGGATCGGTACAGAGGGGGCCAACACGCCATGCCACCTGGACTCTTATGGCTGTAACCTGGTACTGCAGGTACATGGACGGTAAGAAGGTTACCAGAGTGACCCGATTATAAGTCAGTAATCCAATTTCTGAAACATCACACAGACAAGAAAGGTTTCTTGTTTATATTTTCTTTTAAGGAAACATTTAGATTCCTGTTGGACAAACCTGATTATGTGGCCATGTATACAGAAAATGTCACTACTTGTATCTTAAAAAACACACCATAATTTGCATAGAATAGGTTTATGTGCTCATAATAGCAAAATTAACTTAAGCCTAGATGGATGGTTTAAATAGTACTATTTCCTACTTATCATACTACATGTCTCTATACTTACATTGCAACATGTCGCGAAACTCATCTCACCAATAAATGTCGTTTCATAGGTTACAGATTCTTTTGTTCCTCTCCAGGCCTTTTACATCTTCGAGCTACTTTGGGGATTTCTTGTGTTGATGACCGCTGGTGTTACTTTTCCGATTTCAATTAGACATAAAGGCTACATGCGTACCTCTCGGCCCGGCTCAATGGTTGTTTTAATTGATAAATGTTGTCACATTTTTGTGTCAGCCAAAAAAAAGACCCATAGACCCATGCAAGTCACTATAAAGGATTTAATTTTGGGCCATGAATCAAAACTAAGGCATAACTAGTAGTCTGAATGGCCATGGAACTTGAAATATGGTAAAATGTAATATGGTAAAATGCAGTAAGAAATAGTTTTGTAAACTAGAGTTGAACAGTAGTCAGACTACTGCAGAGCATTTAAGCCTGTTATCTGATTTCTTGTGATGACCTTATTTCTCACAGTATCAGTTGTACTGTGTGCGTCTGGACTTAATTTTGATTTCTCTAATAATCCAAATGTATGGGGGGGGGTTTTAAACTGAAGTGCACATTGATTTTCAATTTGGGCGACATGAAAAAAGAGAGATACCCACTGTGAGGTGTAAAATAAAAAGTGACATTGCCCCGTCATACCTGTGATGATGGGTTTGTAAATTTAATAGAGAGGATTTGTAACTGAGCATAAAGAAGCATCAGGATCCCATACAACCGCAGCTATATTTCATTGGTGTGGTGGTGGAAGTTTTCTGCCTATTAACCACCTAGCTCTTCCGCAACGCTAAAGGTGCAGGGTACTGTAACCTCTTAAAGAGTGTGATCTGTCCTCTGCCCTCTGAAAGTGAGTTTATTTGTCACAAAGCTCACGGAGTGGCAGGGAAATGGAGACAGAGGGTGAGCCGCTATATGGGGCACTGTGAGTCGAGAAACAAAAGAGAAAAGGTCTTTTTGTATTTTATTTCGCTCCTCTGTTCTCCCGGGGAGCAACAGTTTTATCTCACGCCTTGTAATTGGGTCTCAGGCTCTTTTTTTTATTTGGTATTGGTCCCAAATGGAATGAAATTCAGCTCAAGCTGTTCTTTGACACTGCTGATCCATGAACAGTGCTGATTGATACGATGACATTTGTGACAATAGTGGGTCGGATGAACAGAAAACAATAATGGCAGTGTTTTTAAACAACACTCACATTATTCAGGGAATGTCATTTGAGTTTTTACATTGATGGATTTGCAATTGGCCCTGTCGGCTTTTTTCATCTCCCAGAATTAAAAAGGATTTGGAATTTTGATTCTTCTGATTTAAAAAAAGACTGTTTTTAAAACATCATACCAAGAAGAAAAAAAATCAGTTTTTTTTGTTTTTTATCCACTGTAGTAGGCACCCAGTGAGCAGAGAATATTACTGTATAAACCAGTGTAAGATGACTTTAATTCATTTGAGTGATTCATAATAAGACATTTTCCTTCCCCTTTTCATGATTCACACATTTTGTGTTTTGGGTTCTGGGTCTATCACAGTTGAAAAAAATGTTTTAATCATTTTGAGTTTTTACTATGCTCTATCAGCTCAAAAGGTTTGTTTACAGTTTTGGAAAGCCACTGTGTCTGACCAAACAACTGAATTAATTTCTAACATTGTCTTTTCCTGCTCAAGACGTATCTAACTGTAATGTTCCTGTGTGTAGAAAGCGCTGGCACCTCTTTCCTCCAGAGGACACTGTGAAACTCTATCCAACCAGGATCCCCTACGAGGAGTCCAGTGTCTTCAGCCAGGTGGATGTTCTCCATCCAGACCTGAGGAGGTTCCCTGCATTTCAGGGAGCCAGGGCCCACATTGTCACTCTGGAGCCAGGACAGGTCAGGATTCTTGACACAATAGTTTACAACATAAAAATAAAATGCATCACAGAGATCACATTATTGGCTAAATGTGATCAGTTATACCTCTTAAAGGGTGCTCACTTTTTGGTCCACATACATTGAATTCCAGAGGATGCAATTAAATTAAGACTGCGAACTGTCAGTTCAGGTGTCAACTGCTGCCAGTATATACATGCTGAGTTTCTGTGCTTGGACAGAAATATAAAATCAGTTTCTTTCAAGGTGTAAAATTTCATTGACCAAATTCACATATTTACTCTTAATCTCACTGAGGACATCTGGACATCATCTGAAGGAAGAATAAAAAATTTTTAAAAAATCTTCTAGTCATCGTTTGTCAAAAACTGTTATCCCTGTACATGTATCATACAAATAGTCAGCTGACTGTACAGTTAAAAAAAAAAAATAACCTAACATACCTTTTTTTTTTTTTTGACGTCAGTTGTGTTTTTTAGACATGGAAAACCACCACAAGTGATTTACCTGAAGTTTGATGTTATGCAAAACATACATTTTATGTCATGAACTGCTTGTGACACAGAAGCAATAACCATAAAAAATAGCTTTATTGGTCCTCAAGCTCTGAACATGTAAAATTAGACTCAACAGTGAGATTAATTTGTCGTGGTGTCCTCCATAAAAGAATGCAAGGCAACGGTCGTGACTTGTGTGCCAATTAAAAGCTGCCCTTCTCAGTTATAGCGTATCACCTTCAACAGACTGGAGCGTTTATATTGAAGGAAGTGGAAGGTTAAGCAACATTAAAGTAATCTGCGTCATCGCTCATGATGTCTTGTCAAGAGAAAAGGTAACACGGTCAAGTCTAGGCCAGTAGATCAACTGACAGAGCAGTCAAGTTCCTGTCACCTGAGTGAGTAAAGTTATGATTGAGGTGTTGTGCAATCAGAAGATGGCTGTCAAGGTGCCCTAATTTTCAGAAATGTCCTCAGCTACTTTTGAAGTAGATTTCAGTTCTGAATTACTGCAAAAGTCTTCCTGGATGTATTTGTCCTAGTTTGCCTTGTTTCAGATTCCAGCTGCATAGTTTCGTTCTTCAGGAGTCAAAATGGTGACAAAGCAATTAGCCATCTGTCTCTTTATCTGCTTGTGCCCGAGCTCCTGTAGCGCACTAACTACTCTCCTATCAGCAACACCAAACCCAGCTGTCAAGTACCTCTGAAGGCTGGTGACGAAATGTGCAGGTCAGGATCACGGCTGATGCTTCAGCAGGTCATTTCTGCCTATTTTACCTAATATTAAATGATGATGATTATACAGTTGACAGATGATAAACCAAACGGAGTGAAATGCCCTAGCTCTTCTGTTTTGTCTTATTACTACAGTTCCATCAAGGTACTTTGGTGTAAATAAGACCGGTCCTTGTGGATCCCACTGGTCAAAAGACTTTAAGTGATTTTAAGCAGTGATGTTTATACTTAACCTTCTGGGAAAAATCTAACCACGAGGAAGAGAGGTCAATTTGCTTTCAGAGCTTTCGACAGCATCTCAGTTCTTCATTTCGTCTTCATTTAGTAAATGGAAATGGCCATTACCAGTCACACATCAGCAAGTGGTTATACTGTATATGGGAGGCAGATTGTGACCCCTATCTTGGTTCACAGCTGGTCTTTGGAGTTATGTCAGTGACCTCTTTGATTTTTCTGGGGCCGCCCACAGTCTCCAAATCAATGAACTCATCTGGCGTTTACATACAGTGGAAAGCTACAAGTGGATTATTTTCACTCTACACTTGGAAATACAGCTTTTGACACAGAATGGATAGTTTTGGTATCTACAGCAATCTCCTGCAGGGTGGCTCCACCTCTGCAAATCAAATCAAAGGACAGATCATTACTCTTGTCTTGTCAGGCCACATGAATGAATCAGGACTGCTGAGGAGGCAGGGAATCAATAAGGCCCATTTTAATAGAGTCACTTTATGAATGGATGAACCACTGACAGTCTGTGGGGGGACAAAGGTGTGTGCTGCCATCTAGTGGATGATCAGTACAGTTGTGCATTCCCTCAATGACAAAAAGGAAGGGAGTGGTTTATGTCACTAAACTGTTAATCCATTTAAGCTTCTGAGGACTCTTTATCTTCTCTGCTCAGGTGCTTTATGTCCCCAGACACTGGTGGCACTATGTGGAGTCCGTGGATCCCATCACTGTCAGCGTCAACTCCTGGATCGAGTTGGTAAGCAATCACCGATCATGTCTCTCTCTCACCCTGAACTTATTCGGCTCAAAACATGAAATAATGAAAAGATGTTCCATGAGTTTCTGACAAAACTTTAGAAAAATGTGCCCTGAAGTGCCCCTGCTCAGTGTTTAGTGCTCCCAGATGTAGGCCCCCCCTCAGCTTTGAGTAATAAGCAGGCCTGGCAGTAAAAGATTCCCTGTCGTTATGATGAGTGTGAGTGCACAACAAGGAGTGTGTGCCGCATGAGAAGCTCTCCACTGCTAGACAAACGCCTATTCAAAGAGCGGGTCCCTCCTCAGCTTTCCCTGCAAGGTCACCAACATAACAAATGGTGCCTGCAGCATACCTCCAAACTGTGCCATTATCATTTAGTGTAATTATCTTGATATGCAGTACTCATTCTTATTTTGCTTGGCTTTTTGTTTCTGCGCAGGACGCGGATGACGTGGCAAGAGTCAGTGAAGCTGTGACCAAGGCTGTTGTCTGTGCCCTTAAAAGCGCACCAAGTGATGACAACACTGACGACTGGCTCAACCCCACTGAGGTAGCAAATTAAAACTGTGATATTAATTACTCCCTCAAATCAATAGCTCCCTCGTTAATACCTCTTGCTTGTATTGGTGCAGCCACACAAAAGGGAAAAAAAAAAGATTTACAAGTTCTTGTTTCTGTTTAACACCAAGGCTGTGTTCTTGGAAATTCTCATCCAAATGAATGAGTTTGACCAAATTTTGATTTAAAACTTACAAAATAAGTTTTGCTTGTGTGAAAACTTTTATCTGACGTAACGCTTAACATTGAAACACTGCAAGCAATTAACAACATTTGTTTAGTTTACGTGTGTTTTTTTGTTTGACTGCACACCCAACAGAATGCGTCACATGGGTGTAATCCCATAAACACTTAATCTTGCATAGCCAGAACCTTTGTCTCTGTAAGCGCATTAATTGCCTCATTTAATTAGTTGTGAATTTGAAAAGGCCCACCTCCGGAGACGGCACCTCTAATGGTTTTTTTTGGTCGGGTACAGAAAGTACTCCATTGTGCAACATTATTGGAGTAAAGTATAACTGACTTTTATGCTTGGAACTTATCCAGACCTCCACAAGCGTGATGAGACTCTGGTCTGCCTATTATAGATTACAAAGCACTGTCCCTCCTACACCTTCTTCTTTCTCTGTGTATCAGTTGGCAAAGCCAGGCTGCTTCTACCACTCAGGAGGTATATTTATCCCACCTGCAGGAGGTCATTTACTGCCGTATGAGCTGTCACAGTATGAGCTGCTGTATAGAAACACAGATGTTGGGGTGAGACTAAAGCTCTCGGGATGCTTCCTGTAACTACAAAGAGAGGAGAGGGACCAAACTTAAAACCCTCTTACGTTCTCAGTGTTTTAGAAGCTGTTAATTTTTCGGCCAAGCTAGACAGCTGACACATAATATTGCACTGTACTGGTGTTAATAGACTAGCTTTAAATCAGGCAGTATAAATTTGAATTTTATATATATATATATATTAGTGATAGTTTAAAGTATTTAGAAGAATAATGCCAGTCCTTTCACTGTGGTCTTTCTGAGACAGCTATATGAGTTGTAGTAGGGGTTCTGCAGAGCCTGTTCACTATATCATCTCAGCTTGTGAGCATGTGAACAGAGACATTATATAAAAGATACAAGTACTGAGGGTTCCCCATGAAGTTTTAGTAACCAGCTGCTGCTGCTGCAAGACATCATTTTTCTGGTGAAATACCAATTATTAAACAAGCTCTAATGCCCCCCGTGTGTAGAATATTTATTTGTCAGTTAGCTTATTTTAAATTATTCTGATGGCAAGTTTTCGTTTGTAGAAAAGCGAGAAAACTGGTGCAGTCTAAGTGTTCCTTTTACCCCATTCACCTCATTGGATCTGTGGGGGATAAGGGGGATGTTTTGTCACTTATTGTTGTCTGCAGCAGTGTGTTTTCTTTTTTAAAGTACTACTCTGGCTCATCAGTCATCAATTTTCACACCTTACACAGAATAAAGGGGCTTTAAATACCATTTTTGTTAGTTATCTCATGTCTTAAAGTATATTTATGATTCTTTTGCTTTTCTTTACCACCGGAGGGCTGCCTTTTTCCTGACTTTGTTTTGGGGAAACAAACATGTTTCAGTCCTTTTTTGTCTATTTTTTTGAGGCAGAGCAGCAAACTGAAATTCAGTGCAGAGGAAGTGCACCTGTTTCCACTTATAATCTCAAAGGCCTTAAATATGCGTCTGGGGAAAGAAAGACAACTAAAATAAGAGGCTTTAACATTTTCATGAAAGGCCCAGTGTTGGATTCAAACCTCAAAATTAAACAATGCCTTGCACGGTAAACATCACCTTCATCATGTTGTTGAGTCAGCAGCCTCTTTAGACTTCCTCCTCACATCTACACAAATTAATTGAATGTATTGTATCTGGATATAAAAGTAGCCTTCCACACATGTGACAAGGCGGCTATTTAGCTGGCGGCTGATGTTTGGGGAGCTCTCTGTAACAGTTTGTGTTATGTTTCTGCAGGAAGGAGTAACATCCCATAATGACAACATGCAGTATGTGAACCTGGCAGTGAGAGCTTCTGCTCAAAGACAGAGGGGCCACAGCAAACTGACCCGGGACCCGAGAGACACCTGTGCAGTCAAGCGGGACTCCAGAGGACAAATCAGGAAAAACAGCGATTTGCCCTTCAGTGTTCCCTTTGGACCACACCTCTTCCCTGTACGCTGTCAAAAAGAGTACTCGCCAGAAAAGAGGGGGATGACCACCAAAAAAGATCCGGAGGTCAAATTTTCCAGGAACTGTAACGTCCAAACTCCAGATGACTGCACCGCCAGCTCAGATCCAGCACTGAGAACAGAGCTTGCATCTGCTGCCAGACTCCTCCAGGGAAAGTATGAATGTGGCCCTGATTTAACTCAATGTAGACCATGTGACTGTGCGGATGGGACGTTGGAGAACTCCCCAGAGGATTATGAGGAACCAGTACACACAACAATAACCACTAATGACCTGTTAGACTGCCTGGTGCATCCTGATATCATCGCCCATGTCACTAAGCTTTTACTGGAAAGGCACACAGGAAGTCATTGGACCACTACACCACCCTAGCTTTAATATTCACCATCTGTAAACGACATATAATAAGCCCAAAGAAGAAGAAAAGCTCCTCATTGGACTAGTAATGGTCCTAGCTTCAGGAGCGACTTAGAATGCTTTATTTGAAAATATCAGGATACGGTTGTCTACTCTGGATGTCTCACTGGAGTTTGCAGTGATAGAGAGCTGTGGGGAAAAAAGCAAAAGATCTTTGGCTGCAGAAATCCATCTTCGCAGCTACCGGTATTACTTGTAGTGTCAGTAAGAAGTGGGAGTGGGAAGATTAACGCAGAGTTTCACCCTGCTTTTCTTTCTCCTCTCATCTGTCAAGGTCCTCCTGAGATTAACCCCGGATGTGAGAAGTCCTAACCAAAACTAATCGTAATGTGATGAGTGGCGCCATTAAGTGGCTCCACCGTTTCCTTATTTTGTTGTCCTGCACATACTAATCCTGTTTGGTTCTTCCAGAGTAAGAAAAATGACCACCTAAATCGATTTAGTATGCTAATAAGCCACATGATTCAAGGTAATATTCCTGAGATGTGAACATTTGTTTTCTGCATAATGTTGCCCTGTCATTTACTAATAAAAATTGCCACTGAACAACCACAGAAGGCTGATCGTAATGGTTTGGTGATTAATTGAAGGAGTACTGAATGAAACAGGTCTGTTTGATTACAGTCTGCTGCCACAGGTCACACAGAGAAAGGGAGGTTGCACATGTACAAGAATAATAAATGTAAATTTTCCATGAACAATTTTGTTGCCGAATTCGATGTCCTGCACTTTGTTTCCCACAGACATCAAATGCATTCTAGAGACTGATTGTAGATATTCAGTTTTAACATGAAAATATGCAATTTTACAATTTCAACATACTATATTGTGATACAAAATAGTTTTTGTTATTAAAATTGAGAACATTGATAACAATGCACATTTTAATCTTTAAAATTTCAAACCACATAAAAAGGTTTCAGCATTACAACTGTCTATTTACAGAACTTTATAGGGAGAAGCATAATTTACACGTTCCCTGAATAAAACAAAATGATTAAGTTATATTAAGTATTTTAGGACTTTAAAGGACCATGATGTTTGTATGTTTTAGCACATAAACTACAGATCTAACTGACTATTTCTTGACTGTTGTGTGAAAATGCAAGTAGCCACGGATTTCCTTGACGATGTGATGTGTTTGAGGACGCTGTCACATCTGACATTTGGCACTGACGAGCTTTGTTTTCAGAAAATCAAACCCAGAGAATAAGAAAACTTGAAACGAATAATATGAATTTGGTTGTTTCCTGCAAGAAAAGATTCAAGCCAGCTCCTAAATCTCAGATATCGACTCAACAAGCAGAGCTTTGATACCAATCCCTGCCTGCAACTGCCCTACCAATCAATAATAAGATAACTCATAAATAATAAAGGCTACAAATGTTCATTGTGATGTATTAAACTTAAACATATAAATGTTTCTTAGACTGTGAACAGCAGCTTCCTTAATGGCAGGACACCATTCAAAAAACTTGGTATGCTTTGAGAAACGGTTAATGGTAATTTTAAATGAATGGCCTGTAACATACAAAACCACCAGTAGCTATGGTCCTTTAGTATTGTTATAGGCGCACAATGTAAACGGAACTATTTGTCCAATATGTTCTGTCAAAGGCTATGGTTATTACGTAGCGTCATAGAAAATATTACATTTTACAGCATATAATATTCAACATTCATTTGTCATAAGACTATTGATCATGGTGTGGGTATTTAGCTTCTTTTAACTACTATTTCATGTATTACGTCTCATTCAGAAAATACTTTTTTTGAATTTTTAAAGGGACTGGATCTTTAAAGGTTTCATAGAATATATTAAATTATGTGACAAACAAATACTGGACTTCTAACCACAGGAAATGTAAAATGACCAAATCACAGTGCTTCATTATCACAAAAAAAGTACCTTAAAATGAAAACATAAAACAGGAAATGATATAAAACTGGGTACCTTCTGGTCAAATCAAATCAGCTCCAGCAAAGAAGATGGTGTATGTAATGTGGCACGGTTACAATTTGGTGCTCTTCCCCATTTTGTTCAGGCGTGTGTCATTCGTTTTTTTCTTCGCGTTGTCGCGGTCATTGTCTTCCTCCTTATCTGAATCCACCAGGGTGTCCAGCTTATCAGGGTCGACGTAGGTGTAGAAGTAACCCATGATGGAGAAGATGATGCAGACGCCCAACAGCAGGCAGGCGAACAGCAAGAACTCTTTCCACTAGAACAACAGAATACTGGTTAGTGTGAGAACTGTACTGGGTGGAGAAGGATTCGGTTCCCTGTCGAGGTTTGCTGCACTCTTTAGAAGCAAAATAAAATGCATTTTATGAGGTTTTTGTAGATGTGTGTTCTATGTAAGACACAGTAATAAAAAGGCATTTTATAGAATAGACGGCCACATTTAAACTTGATGTAGTGATTATAAGCAATACAGCCAAACCTCCAGCCTGATCATCAGAAACAAAAACAAAAAAACAATACGAATGGAATTTCGTTTGTGGTGCTCATTATAACTTAACTACAGACATTATAATTTAATTACAGGCACAATTTACAGAGAAACCAGATAATTCACAGTAAAACACACTGCTGAATAATGTTCTTAATACACATCTTCAATGCTGTGAACGCCCGAAGCTCACCTTCATTGTATTGGGATAACAGCAGAAAAAGATAATCTGTAATTAGGGGTACGGACCCTTTAAAAGAGCTTACTATCCCACAATGTCCCATAACGTCGTACCTGTTCCAGTCCTGCACCCTCTGCCACGATCAGCACTATCACGTTCCCAAATGCAACAGTGAGCAGCCAGCCGGCCTGCAGGACTGACTTCATGCTGGCCGGAGCCTGAAGGGAAGACAGAGATCCACAGTTAGTGGAGAACGGAGACGCCAAGCAGCGTAATATTAAAAGGTTCCAGGAAGTGGGATCATGACTCCCCAAATGTGATAGAAATTTTTTTGTTTTGTTTTGTTTTCCAAGAAGTTGCCGTTTTCCAGAAGTTTTAACTACCGATTTCATGGGATCTTTAAAGGACTACACCTTAGAAAACCTATGTTTTGACTATCAAGCACTCAATCCTTAGGTTTGCATGGTGGCCCTTAAAGGTTATCTTGCAACTGCAGCCAGCTTAGATTTATGGCGGTTATAATGGATTCCAATGGCGACCAAGTTTCATGGTGAGAACAAAGTATCAAAATGCCCATAGAAACTTCTCAATCTATTCCAGCAGCATAATGCTCTTCTTCATCTGCCAGTTTGTATGCTCAATATGTTCCAAACACTCATATCTTTACTAAAATCTCTTCTTTTTTCCCCGCATTGCCACGTTGCTAAGAAGACTGCCTTGCATCTGGTAATTTTTTTGTTTGCTGGCACAGGAAATCCATCATGGATCAGGGCTATAGTAGCAATCCTCATGAATCCAAGCTGACTGCAACTCCTTGAAGAAGGAAGCTACAAACTTTTTCTTCTAAGCCTACAGGTAGTGCGTGTTTGATACTCAAAACAAAGGAGAAGCATTAAGAATATAGAGAATAATACAGAGGTATTACACAACTGATATTTAGTGTGTATCATGACAAACCTGTGAGTAGGAGAACTCCAGGCCTGTGATGGAGAACATGACCTCTCCAAAAGTTATGAGGACGTACTGGGGGATCTGCCAGGCTACGTGCACGTTGTTGGCTTTTACATCCTCCATCTTGTGAGCCACAATTTTACCTGATTCCTGACAAAACACACAGAGAGGGCTCTGTCATGTTGTCTAACTGGTTAGATCTGTATATAAACCTGTATAGTAAGCATGCTAACCTCAATGAGTACGACAGTGTAGGAAGCGCCAAAGTCCAGCAGGCCCAGGTCAAGATTAGAGCACTTCTCTGACTGTAAGCTACAGCTGACACGTGGGTATCTATTCGGAGGAAGGAGGTACATGATGGATGAGATGAATAAGAGAAGAACAAAGAACACATAGTATGATTTGACAAGCTATGTATGAGTCTACATTGAATATCATCATCATAGTTTTATCACATGTGCATAAAATCAATTAATCACTTAGTTGAGGCTAAATTGGGGTTTTACTTAAAGTCACTAGACTGGAAGTGGAAGGAGTTATTTTGGGCGTCCATTGTTTTGGAAGTGAAAGTCTTGCTCATTTTCTGCATGAACAACGTTGGACGAATGACAGTTGGAGCACTGATCCTGATGTTAAAAGTAAAACAAGTAAAGAAAGAAATTTTGGCCACCCGAAGGCATATCCCCTTTTAAGTTGATACTGCAAACTTGTTAGCAAACAGTCGTCTATTTACACATTAATCTGGAGTTGTGTTTGTTGTCAGTTGTCAGTCCAATATTCACTCTCATTTTAGCTCTGTTTTGGTCTCCACCAACTCTTGAGAAAAATATCTGGCTCCTTAGCTGCTAAATGCTCCTTGCTTATAAGTGAGTTAATCATTACAAGCTAATTGTTATTTACTTTGTTAAGATCACAAAGGTTTCAGTGTCGAAAATGAAAGGTTGCATTTACAGAAGAAGCTTAGAAGTTGAACAGCGGCTAGACAGGAAGTGGCTTCAGGATTTCGTCACTTTATACTGATTTAGACAACCCAGTCCTACTCACTCTCCCCGATCCACAGTCTTGTTAGGAGACATGCTGTAATCAGAGGGCACGTGGAAAGTCACATCTCCAACAGTTAGGTTTAATGCCTCAGGCTGTGTGTTGAGGAACCTGTTAAATTAAAATTAGAAGAACTCATGAGCAAACATAACTGATGAATTAGGGATAAATTATCTTAAAATCTTTAAAAGTATAAAAGATGAGTCGGGGCCTCTAAGATTAAAAATATTTCACCTCAGAAGAGGATTTCCACTCTCATCTTTCTTTATGTAGTCGCCCACCTGAATGATTAAAAAAAACAACAACACTCAAGCACATCTGATCAAACCACACTCACACAGTCCGAGAAGGGTCCAACTGCGGACTTCACATCTGGGGAGCCCAGGTCTGCGAGTGATTTAACCAGATTTGACAACGGTCATGTTTCTCTACTCAAGACTTTAAGTAGTGTTAACGTAATGTTCGTTGTCAGGTAAACTAGCTAAACATTCTATTTTGTTGTGTGTTAGTGGAGAAATACTATGCTAAATGAAATACAATCTGGTCGACGTTACATAAAGGGCAGGTGATCTCCTGGAGAAGCGAACGTGTGCCTAAACTCATACGGCTTCAATGAAATATAGAAATTTAAAAAAACAGAATCTCCAGTATTTAACCCCTTCCCGCCCAGAATACAAACGTAATGGTACGGTAACTTGAAAAACACAAAATCACCATATACAACAAGCTAATCTTTAACAGCACATTAGCTGACTGATGTTTAATGTTAGCATTAAGTTGATTCTACTCTATTTTTTTCAGCCCGCACTAATGTTAAAATGCTAATGTTAGGCTGAAAAGAAATATTTCACTCTTTGTGTGGCTTTCTTGGATTTTTATTTCACGTATAACAGATTTTTTACACAGAAGATACTGTTACCTTCTTATTCTGAATGAAAAGGACTTAAATTAACCGTAAGTAGAAGCCTATTTGGGTTTTTTTTCCCTGTTTGCTTTTATGCTTTTGTGGCAGAAAAGGAAGTGAGGCATCTCACGTATGGGGACCCTACTCTCTTCCCATTGGCTCGCAGACCTGGGGTCACAGTCATGATTTAGATTAGCT
Organism: Maccullochella peelii; assembly: GCA_002120245.1. Classification (NCBI taxonomy): domain Eukaryota; kingdom Metazoa; phylum Chordata; class Actinopteri; order Centrarchiformes; family Percichthyidae; genus Maccullochella; species Maccullochella peelii. The sequence continues at coordinate 5,720 of LKNJ01004204.1, read as the reverse complement.
AAGTGTTTGAGTCTTGAACTCTTAATAAATAATACCCAAGGGTGTTCTTTTCAAAACTTTAACTTTGACTATTGATTATTTAGTCATGCTATTGAAAAAACTGAAGATTGGGAACTAATTTTCAGGGGCACTCACAACTTTGCACCGGACTCCAGTAGTTTCGGAGTATAAGACGAGACTGTAGGCCTGGTGTTGGTGAAACGCAGGGTTACACTCTGAGGTTTTTCCATCGAGAGTGACTTGAATCTTCATTTCCTTACCAGACTCCTCCAGTGGAAGCGTCTCATATTTAGGAGGGTCCTGACACAGAGAGACCAGGGGGTTAATGTTCATTGTTTAATAAAACATCTCTGACAACATGAGATAATGAGATACAGCACATCAGTCAGTATTATAAGATATAAGTTCTTGTCTCTGTTGAGCTCTGAACTTAAAAACAGTTTTTAAAGATACATTCATTAGTATAGTATAGAACCATAAACCTCATATTACATTTTGGAAAAAGTGTCATCTCTAAAATGTTCCTGCAGAACAGCTGGAGACTCAGATAGTGGGGTTCGTTTGTTAGTTGATCCCTGTTTATTCTCTACATATTGTATATATTCTATGATAAATCTGCTTTATATGTTTTTTATCTCAGTGAGGCATTTCCTGGCTGGCAAACACGCTCTCACAGTCAGACCTCTGGTAGATTTCGAGTCTACAATCCGGACTTGTGTTTGAAGCGCGAAAGAAAATGGAAAAAACCCAGTAAACATTTGAATTTGAGTAAAATCTGGTCACTGAGAACTCTGTGCTGCCCTGCATCCACACTGTATAGTATAAAAAGTTGTTTTTCCCTCTGGTTACCTGAAGGCGTTGGATCGGCTCTGGAAACGTGTTGCTGCCGGGCATCTTCAGACTGACATTACCTCCTGCCAGGTTAAAGACCTGCAGGAGACACTTCCCCGCAGGTGCAGGATCCACCACCGTTTTCTAGCAGACAGAGAAGGAAATTAAACCACCATAATGACAATAAAAAATATCAGAGAACACTTTGTCAAGAAATTATTATTATAGTATATTATAAAGACTTATATGCTATTTTTTACGGTTCATGGAGCTCTTGTTTTTTTGAATATGCTCATTACAATAGGATGAAAATACAAAAAGTTAAAGCATAGCTTAAGTTGTGATTACCACACTCTATGGACAACACCTGAGTCTTCTGGGAAATGTATATTTATCATGGCAGAAGATGGAAAACACAACATTTATCAAAAAGAAAAATGGACAAAGCTGCACAGAAGAATATACTGTATATATTTTTTAAATAATATCGTATATGGAGACAAATTTGGCCACGATGATTATACCATTAGTTTCCAGTTTGGCACACAATGTTTGAAACATAACTGCAAGCTGCTCTCATGACACAAATGTACCTCCGGAAGACAGCTCTGATTTCAGCTGCCATCTGCTACAGTATGAGGACATCATACAAAAATACATTTGGGGGGCTTGTGACGGTGTATATAACAACCGAACTGTAAGGACAGCTCAATGTTTTCCAGGTCATTTTGGTCAATGTTGTTCTCTTCCAGGAGCTGGAAAGCTGCATTTAATAATTCCTGATTTTCCAGGATGCATGGAGCTCTGGATTTAATTAAGTCAGACAGTCTATGTGCAGGTTTTCATGTTTTCTGCCTGGGTGTGCCTGCATGCAAGTAATTCCATGTGTGTAAGAGAGTAATGGTTTTGGTGAGCGTCTCTTTACTTCTGTAACAAGAGGCAAGATTTATGATTACTACTTGTACGTACCACAACGTTCACCTCCACCAGTGTAGCCGCTCCAAAGGCCAGCGCTGCAAAAATCATCCCTGTGGCCATTTTCCTCAGAGGCCTGAAGGCAGAGAGAGTCAGTGACAGACAATCAACACTTTTATATACCTTTCATTACTGTAAACCCAGTGTGTGTTAACCATTCTGAAAGTCAAGCTTTCCTCACTGATCTCCTGCCTGTTGGAGACTGCCTCATCACTTGGTTTGAATAACATTAATAAAATCAGTATAATATAAAATATATAAATAATAATATAAAAGAGCTCTGTACTATTTTTGTGTTTGAAACCGCATTTGTAATTCTGGAAGTAGTTTTAGTTCCCCTTTTTTGAGAAATAAGAACTTAACTGTTATCATTTATCATACAAAGCAAACCTTGTGTTTTTCAATATGCTGTGAAAATCCCACTCATCAGATTTACAATTACAAGTATACAATATGTTTGTGTATGTGTGCACAGACATTTCCTTCATTTGTTAAGTCTTTATCCTACTGAGGCGTGTCCGTGGGATATAAATGTGAGGTCACATGGCTCATTTTCCCAGTTTAAGAGGATTCTTAAATGCTCATGTCTGCAATAAAGATGGCAGGATCCAAAACAACAGGCTTCCACTCACGTGATGTTGATTCTGCAAAGGCGAACAAGCGGATATATGATGAGGTCAAAGGTGGGCACAAAGAGAAGAATCAGCAGAGCGTTCAACATCTAGACAACAGGGAGGGGAAAATGCGCCTTAAAATGACTCTATAAAAGCTTGCTAAAACTCATATAATCATAAAGGTTAGAGTTCTACGTGAATAAAGAGACTGATTATGATTCAATTTCACCTGTAAAGAGATGGCAAGATGGCAGTGATTAAGAGCTGTAAAAGTGTTCTCATGAGAATGACAGCATCACTCGCCAAGTCAGACATCAGTCGTCTTTAAGTGCTTTACTTGAGATGTACTGATGTGGCACACTACTGTGGGTTTCCACATGAAAATATATGTTTCCTGATGGCTGGCAGCTGTTCCATAAAGGTATATATCAAATATACACAGCAGTCTGTAGGTATCAGATAAGAGACACATTTCTTTAAGGAAAATGTAACAAGACAATGATCCTAAACATTGGGACAAGGCAACCATGAATGTTTTATGGCCAAAAAGTGCAATGTCTCCCTAAACTATGGGGACAATGTACAAAGAGGTCTACAGTTCCAATACTGTTCGCCTGATGTGAATGTAAACACCCTCAAATTAAAGGAATTATTTGACATATAGGGAAATTGGCAAACTTAGTTACTGTTGCAAAGCCCATTAAGCTCTGCACACATGCAGTTTACAATGATAACGGTGGCAGATTTACCACACAAGATTCTTGAAACAATGCAGCCTCATGAACACCATTTCAGCATGTGGAGAAATCCAAAGCTTGACAGACCTGCCATGCATAGTTGCGGTTGCTAAGATATGATTGGCGAACATCTAGGAGGAAAGGTTTAATGAACAGCCAATGAACACACTGTATTTTGTTTGTTTAACAACAACAAACAAAATACACACATAGGAATGTGAAAAATGGTTGATTTAAAGACAGTCGCACTTTTTTCCTTTGGTATGTGGCTATGGTAGGTGGTAATGAACTGTAAGGTTGCTTATTTCGCTGAGAGTGTGAGGACCTGCACGTACCTGCATTTGGTCCGGCTTAATAACGAAGGAATCTCCCTGTAATAAAACAAGATGATTTCAGCTTAACAGGACAGCCATTTAAACCTTTAACTTCATAATCTAACAGGATGTGCAGGTTTGGCATTGCCCAATAAAATTCACCTAAACCTGATGATTGCATGATTTATCAAGGCCATAAACAATGTAATTTACTGGAATAAAATGACAAACTGCAACAAAACCCGAACAAAGGGAAGGGCTGCTTTACAGGACAGTTTGTGCAATCAGATGGATATCAAAACCCACCCACTGATATCAAAGTGCAATAAAAGATGTTATCAGCTTTTTAACATGTTGACACCACTGTTATTTCATGTAAGGAAACTCTTACAAAAGCCATGTTCATCCTTGTGGCTTGAAGCGTCCAGCGGGAACCCTGCAATCAAGAAAAACACTGACTGTTACTGTCAATGTACTGTAAGGCAACAGCTCAACTGTTAGTTTAGCAAAATCAGCCTTTAACCACAGCAGACTAGCTTTGTTTTTTCTCCTAGAGAGGATAATAACGAAGAACTGGTAAACATTTGACGTGCCTTGTAAAGAAGACGTGGGTTTGTTTGTTTGTTCTGACAGTTTTTTAATCAGTCGTTTTAAATGAATTCAGGAGGAATGAAATTCAGGAATGTTGAATGTGGCTTTGAGGGTTTTCCTTAATCAGATGGTTGGGTGGCATGTTGGCCAGAGGAGAAGATAACAGATAGATAACAGATGGGATTTTATAAGAGAGCTTTGACACAAGACCTTGACCTTGTACTGACTGAGAAGACTGGTCATGTATGTACAATCAACAAGAACTGATACTTGATTTAAATACAAAGAACTTATGGCTTCTTCATTCTTTTTACTCTGTAAAATGAAGCCGCCATTTCAATCTGCTGGATTTAACTAGAAGTCAAATTAAAAGTCATGAGAACTTATTTCTATTAATCCAAATTACAGATTTCCATTACACTACTTATAGTATAGTATATAACAAATAGTTGTTGAGATATTTCAGTCCGGAGCAACTGTAGTAGGCCTACATGGTGTATGAAATATGGAGTTGGGACACATGAAAGAGAGTTGTTGCGACAGTTCATAAGTCTTTTGTCTTCACGTACCTGCTGATCAAACAGAGCCCAGAACATTGGCAGCGGGATGTAGAGCACCAAAACCCGCAACACCATCTTAATTTCCTGGATCAGACGCTTCTGTTAACACACAAGCACGCAGACTGGACGGATTATTGACGCACTGAAACCACAAACGCTCTTTTGATTGTTTCAAGAGCCATCCTCACAACAACAAAAAAAAGACTATCCGACAAATACAAATCGTTGCATGGAAGAGTTAATAGTAGGAGCCCTTTTGTTACCGAGTACTTCTCCTCAGCCCAGTCCAACCAGTGCTTCCTCTGAAGGTTATACTTCGATCTCTTCCAGCGATTTTTGATGGCAAACTGCAAACCAGAAGTTAATAACAGGAATGAAAATGGGAAAAGTGGACAGCTCAGACAGAAACAGAAGCAATGTGTAAAAATCATACATTTTATTACAAGACAAAATGATTCTTGACAGTAAATAAAATTGAATAAATCTGTTTGCACTTTAATAAATCAGCTGATATGACTCGGGAGGACAGGGAGATGACTCACCCCGATGCAATTGCAGACTTCTAATAGGATGTTTCCCTGGGGAGGATTCCTCTTGTAAAGCCTGCTGCCAGCAATGAACACAACTGCACAAGATGGATGAAGCACAGTTTGTTTTCACAGTGAGCGGTCAGCCAAGCGTGATCAGGATCAGTGGGGACAGGGATTCAGAGACAGAGACAACTGACTGTCAGGATGTATGTGAAGGGGCCTTGATCATGAGGAAGCCCAGTCCGTCAAAAGCTGGAATTCATACAAACATTCTCTCAGCATGCAGATCGCAGCCTGAACTAAGCGTAGATTCTGAAATGTGACTGTTAGTGACCACTGATAGTTTGGGGCATTACGTTGCAGCCTGGTGTTTTTATTTATTTCCTGGAGGCATACAAATGAACTACATATGTGTTCTGTTTTATGGCTTTTATAAACACAAATGCTCTTTAGTAGCAGATTTGTGTTTCACAACCATACAGCTTGCTTGCATTCACACTTAATGTATAAGCTACAGTAATCAGTTGTTATGGTTTCACCCCTGTGCCTTTATTTTGAAGTCGTGTCT
>LKNJ01004203.1:0-34423 GCA_002120245.1 Maccullochella peelii | reverse complement strand
TAGATGAACAAACTTTAATTGGTGTCATTTCATAAGATTTTTAAATTGAGAAGAATAAGAAACAATCTTGTTCCTCTGTTGGAATATTATGGAAACCATTGTTGTAACTTGTTACTGGTTAAATCCAGCTCAATATTAGCTGGAATATCTTAATAAGACAAAGCTAGATATATTTTCTTAAAATGAGATTACTGTTCTAATGCAAAACATGCTTGACAAGATGTATTTTTCTTTTTAGACAAAAAATAAGACAAATTTACTAGAAACAAGGATTTTTTTACTTTCTTGAAATTCCTTTTTTGCAGTGCATGTCCAGCTATGAGTCTCAAACTTTGCTACATTCCCCCCCCCCCTTTCAGTCCCCCTCCATCAGTCTATCTCTCCCCCTCTCCTTCGCTATGTTTGCTCAGGAGCATATGTATCTGTGATGTTTGCTTATTGCCAGCTCTTTGTATCTGTCCCTTGATTGCACAGAAGAAACTGTAAAGGATAATCTAATTGAACAACTTTAAAGCACATGGCCCATTTCATGTAGTCCTTTGGAACGGCCCTCATTTCGCAGTTGTTACCCAGCCGAGCGTGTCTGCGCTGAAGGTCAGCTGTCTGCCACTGACAACATGCACAAAATGTAAAATCAGGCTCTCCCTCCCTCCCTCTGCGTCTAGCCCATCTTTCTTCTCTTCTCAAGCACTGATCCCAGCCCTAATCCAAGCACAAACACATCCACAGACAGCTGGGTTTAAGTGTGTGTGTGTGTGTGTGTGTGTGTGTATATGTGTGTGTTCATGTCAGAGTTGGATCATTGTGTATTTTTTGAGGCAGAATTGAGTATTTTTGGTTTAGCCAATATTTTGTGCTCATGTTGAATGTCTTGGAACATGGTTTAGTGGTTTGCGTGAGTTTTTTAATTTGCAGTGTTTAAGACTTTACAGAATGTGTCCTGTCAAATGATTTTCTGAGGCACATTTCATATTTTGCATGATGTTTCTCTTGTTCCTTTATTTTTTGCATCTAGCAGTATCGTACTATATGCCCTATGCAGCATTCCGTTTGCCCAGAAATGTAAATTCCAAGGTCTGAGCTCAGCACACATTAATTCGCAAATATGTGGAATTAGTTTTCTTTTTTCATTTTTCAAACATCTTTGTTAATGCACAGTTTCAATTCAATTTACTTTATCTCACTAGGACAATCCACTCAGTATCAGTATTTGCTGGAGGTATTTCCAGGAGATCAGGAGCATCCCATCTCTCCAGAGCCTTTGCTGCTGACCTTGTGTAACCATTTGTGGTCAATGGTGAACCTTAACAGTTCTGGGGTTGGGGAGATAGACCTTTTCGTTAAGGAGTAAGATCCTTTTTGTTTAACCAGAAATAAACAGCAGCACATAGCCACTTCTCTAAACTTTTCTACTGGAAGCATGCAGGACAGTCCCAATGCACTACCCTAACCCAACCCCAACCTAAGCCCTAAGCACAGTCAACAGTATGGAACACTGAAGGGGGGAAAGATGTCTACACAAGACTGGTCCAAATCTTCTTGTAACAACACAGTACAGAAAACATACTACGGGAATAGAAAAAAACAACAAAAACAAAAAAAGAAATGTGACAGGGGTTGGGAGAGGTGGGCTGTAATGCAACAGAAAAACTCAATCTTGCAACAATACAAATACATGTCAGCCACCTGGAGGCATCGTGCTCCACCAGCACCCTCATCCACCCTATGTCGCACGGCTATGATCACTGGGTGCACCAAAGAATTAAATCCACTATGTAAAGAATGTTGAGCCACTGTGGTTTAATACATCATCTTTCCTTCGTCAGGGTCCAACCAGATGAACCAGAAGCCCACATGCCTTCTGATGTCACCATCTGTGTTGACTTGTCATTGAGAAGAGAAGGTGTGAAGGGGTTTGCAGGTGAGTCAGGTGCATCTGCTGGAGCTCTGCATCTCCGTCCAACTCTCTTTCTCATTCGGTCTCTCCCTGCCACACTCACCCCTCTGCCTGGTATTTAAGTCTATTCACCATCCCTCTGAATGATATCTCCCCCCAGAGAGAGTAAACAATGTCTGGCAAAGAGACAGAGAGGCATACAGAATGGAGGATTCACTTGCCTCTATTAGCATCTTGTCTCTCTCAGAGGGGAATAGAGAACTCCAGAGTGGAGGATGCTGGGATAGCCTGCCTCAGCTGACAGCCTCTCCTCCGCTCAGAGCTGCAAGGTTCAAGGGCCCGGAGTCCCCAGTTTTTTCTGTCTTTGCATTTGAACTTATTATAACCCATGACAGGAACATGGCCCTCCAAGTAGAGCGTCGAGAAATGTCAGCTTTCACATCCTCCTGAGTTTGTATGTCTTTAAATTTTTTTCTATTCCTCTCAAGTGCAAAAAACTTCAGATCATGAGTTTACAACGGCCCGGGCTCACTCTTCAATTCACAGAAACGACTCTCCGGCTCTCATGAGCATGTGTGAACTCGCCCTTATCTGTGGCTCATTTAATTTCACGATACGTTTTGAATGTGTTTTCTTTTCTTTCTTTTTTTAATGCTGAGATTTGAGTAAGTCTTTGATCTATTTATGTTCTCACTCAAACACTCTCCTCGCTCCTAAAGATGAAATACTTGAAAGCAGCACAGCCAACTAACTCCATTATTTGTTTTACATCAAAAGTTTCATTAATTATTCCATTAGCTGAAAGGCAGGGGCTGCTGGGAGAATGAGACAGAAACACAGTGCATGTAAGGGAAGATTTTGAAGGGGAGTATGAGCTGACTGCCTTTCCTCTTCCACTTCTTTCTGAAGGAGGGACGAAGGTGAGCTGCAGGGGGAGAAACTACAGTTTGACCGTTATGTTTTTCAAGGCCACTATGATATTAATATTAAGACAAGTCAAAATCCTCTGCACAGTGTAATAATTCAGCTGGGTGCTGGACAAATGGCGACGTAGTGTTACAGCATGAAAAAGCATTTTCTGCAAACCAAAACTCCGATCTAAGTCTAAATAAAAATCATTTCAGCTTTTTCACTACACTTTTTTTATCTACTGGAAGACAATGTATTTTGCCGTTGCTCGCTCATCAGTGATAATATTTGTAATCTTTTATTGAAGCTACACTGCTGATATTTTCTGCCGATATCTAATATAGGACACTTCAACAAGAAATGTCCAAATGCAGAGCCAAAAACAGCCAAATCAAAACAAAACCTTTAAAAAAAAAGAATGAATTTTACCTACCATAGCCAATTGGGGGGGAAATAAAATGTCATGATACAGTGACACAACTGGGCATACCTGCAGGAAGTAGGGATGCTGAGGGTGCTGCACCACCCCTGCCCCCAGGTGGTTTAGGTGGTCTATATTAGATATTTAAAAATGTCTGCTGTTTTTGTTTATTTCTCCTGGCCCCTGTCACCCGAAACAGCGTAAGCATGAGTGTGTCTGGTTGATCTGCATTAAAATGAAGAGGTTTAGGGGCTTTGATAGGCTTTTATAGACATAGAGGATATTTTTGTTTCATTCACCTTAATCCAGATTCAGTAAACTTCTGATCCATGTCATGTCATCAACACCATTAACCAGGCTTACAGTCTACATAAATATTAAAGCACTTAGATATAGTATGTGTCACAGCTGAATAATTCTGCATTGAGAAAATATAACCTGTTTCAGGCTTCGTTTAAAAGAGTAATCTACCGATTTAGGGTTGCACTGCTGTAACACTGTCAGACTCACAATGGACAACTATGGACAAAGTATCAAAATTGATGCAGCAGAACCAGATATATTTTCTTTTTTATTCCACGAATTCTTCTTCCTTGTCAGAAAACCTACATTACCCACAATGTGTTATGATAGTAGCGGCTAATGGAGCCTCTAGTCTGCAGCAGAGATGAGCAGCGGGCTACAGAGGTCTGGTAAACTCCCTTCTTTCTAACTCCACACCCACAGATTTTTTTCATTTTTGAATTTGTGGTTGGACCAATCTGACACAGACTCAAGTGACATCACTTGAGGCAAATTATCGGACTTCACACAGCTGCCTCTAGAGCCACAAAAGGCTCTATACAACTTTTTTCACATATGCATCAGTACTCCCCAACACCTGGAAACAGACTTTGATGTGTAAAATCAGAGTTCCCCTTAAATTCTATAACTTTTGTATTCTGCCTGTGTTGGTCTACTGTGACAGGAAGGCTTGGACAGAATTTAGACAGCCACTTTGCATCCCCAGCATTAACAACATGCTCAAGTTCAGAAGGAGTTTTCAACCAGCAGCAGCACTTTAGAGTCGATGTCACAGTCGTAAATATTGTTTGGCTAATATATCTTCAAAAGGTGCTGTCAAGAAGTGATTTACAATGTTTTATGGATCCCACAATCAGTTCTTCTGCTGATATATTTTGGAATATATTTTACTAACATTGCTGTATAGTCATGCTTTTTGTTCAAGCAACAAAATTCAATGTTGTTTAGTCAAGTTTAGTTGGTCAAGAGTACAGTGCCCGCTACTCAAAACATGTTCCAAGCTAGTGAGGCACACACTGCTAAACTGGCATTTGGCCAACATTTTTCAGTGATTGAGCCCATACTGTATGTATATAATAACTAATTGTTGTTCCTTTTATACCAAATTTACCTTTTAAAAAGGACACAACTACATGGAGTACGGTAAAGGTCAAACCAGAAAGTAACGGACAGTAATATGCTCACATTCTACAGTGTGGTAGAGTTGCTGTGTCACTGTATCTCTATGGCTGATCTAATGAGTATAACTTATAGGTGAGCAAAATAAAGACCTGAAGTGTGAAATTTCGTTTAAAAAACAAACAAACCGAATTTGCTACATTTTAATAGCACTGAAATCATGTCACCCTAAAATGTGTGTTATACTAAGAACAAGACATATTTCTCCACCCTTTGTGGAATCTGATCAAAATGTTAGAAGTGGAATTAGAAAATTAAAATTAGAATTAATTCAGGTTCAGGTTAATGGCAACCAGTGTAGTATTGATAAATTCTATTGAAACCCACTGAGGCGCATCATATCATCATCATCATCATCATATCTCTCAGTTGCATTCATTTTAACAGAACGACAACAGCTTCCTATGGGGGTAAACTGGTATATTGCTGTGGCTGAGATACAGAGTACTTGTGATCCAGGGAAGGGGATAAAAAAGGGAAACAGGGTGGTGACAGGCGAGGTCGAGCAGAGGAGGAAAATCTAATATGAAAATGCAAATGTGTTGAGGGAAGGTGGGGGTGTTGGGGGGGGGGGGGGGTAGTGGTTAGCAGTTTTTCAAGCCGGCCCTAATCTTCCCTCGGCGGGGCCCAGATAGCAATCGCTAACAGTAGGCCGTCACCAGGGCTCCTTTGAAATGCAGAGCGGCTCGGTGTGTAAATTGGAGGCGCCCTGGCAGTGCCAGCGGATGACACGTGGCACTCGCAACCCTCAGCGCCCGTCCAGGGGCCACAACGTCGCAAAGGTAAATCTTGCACATCAGACAATTTCATTTTCAGCACAGAGGGGACGAGTCACACAATACCTGGATCCTTTCAGATGATAATGTCCCCCTCAGAGGTGGATCATCATTTAGATTTTCTTACTCTGCCCCTCTCTGTGCTGACATGTAAAGTCAGGCCTGACAAACAACAACAGTCAGGCCTGTGTCTCTGTTTTTTTGTTTTTTTTGGCACTTTCTTTGAGGTGCATTGCAATTATGAGCCCATTAGAAGCATAGGTAAACTTTACTTCAAATGTAGTCTTCACATCGGTAGTAGAAAAAGAATATAGATCCTTTACTTAAGTAGCAATACTGCAATGTAAGAAAAATATTTGGGGGTCCAGTAGAGAGATGACAGTAAACAAGGGAGAGAGAGATGCAACAAAGGTCCCAAAGCAGACCTAAACTGGTGACATTGCAGTTAATGGTCAGCATCTTAACCCCTAGGCCAGAGGGGCACCTGTTTTGTTAATAGTACTAGATACATATTAACAGTAAAATGTACTTAAATTTATACTCCATAAGAATTATATTAGTATTATGATACTATTCATGGTCCACAGGATTCAAAATGTGCACCCATGCAGAAGAAATTCACAGGAAACAATCCATGCACGTATTGGATGTGATGCAGAAGGCAAAAGCAGCTTCATTCATGCATTTCAGGTGAAGCAGAAGACATCATTGGATCATGTTAAAGTGCAACAAACACTGAGCGAGTCATACTACATGTACAGTAGTACAGTAGTACTTTTTGTTGAATGTTATTCAAAGCTATTTTTTCATCATTTTATTTTCCCTGGCTGATGCTCTCTGACAAATCGCTCTCAAAGGAGGAAGTGGAACGCCAATAGGGCTTCTCTCTCACACGTATGCTTCTCTCTCACATTTCCATGCTATCAACAAACTATAATCCACAGCCGTCTCCCACTTTGTCTCCACCCCTCCATTCTTTGTACCACCAGGCACCCGGGCCTGCTGTGGCTCGCTGTCTCTGCAGACGAGGATATACTGCGTCTGTTCCACTAACTTACCAAACCAAGCCCCTCTTTCCATGTTCCTCCACTCTCAACCTCCTTATTAGTCAGTCTATTACATGGCAACTCATGTTCCAACACATGTTCCTCGGCTTTCTGCTTTTCATTATATTTCACACTGGCTTACGCCAGCCTAATCAGTCATGAAGCCGCCTCATATTGAGCAGGTCCGTGAAAATAATATCTAGTGATTTTCCCTCTCTTGGCTTATGTAGCTGGTTCACCCACCATGTGGAAAAGATGGTGGACACTCTAATCTAACACTGGAGAATGTAGGGAAGGAATCTTCTTCTGGTGGAGATGGAAGAGAAGCTACAGTAAAGTACCATGTAGCATGAGAGCTAACAGCATCACAACTCTGCAAATCTGCCTTTAAATACAACCAATACACACATGGCTATAAAGAAAAAAGAATTAAGTACAGCTGGTGACAGTTGTAAAAAGAACACCTACATATTTTAGCTAGGTTACTAGCATGACTGGCAGCACTACAAAGCCAAGTGGGCTAACAGGGATCTAGCTTGGACCTGAGCCCCCTCCTCCCTCACCTCCACCGTCCCCTATTCCAGCACTACCACTTGGCCGCGGCCCCCGCCTATAGATGGAAAGTGACACCATGACTGTGTGCGGGGCCCAGCCACGCTCAGATGAGGGTGTCACTTCTGCCTAGCCTGATTGCCACATTCGGCGGGCATGGCGACAAGGAGTTAAATTGAGGGAGAAAAGGTCAGGAGCCAGTGGTCATCTGCTTCCCCTCTCTCTCCCCCAAATTACTTGTCCTCCAGGAGGGGAATGAAAACAGACAGGGCCAGGCCCGGGCACCTGGAGCCTGGGAGATGATCTGCGAGGCCGGCAAACCACCAGGAGAGGAATTTGAACGAGGGATGGGGGTGAAAAATAAAAGAGGGGGAAGGTGGAGGTGGGGGGATCAGGTGTATGTGTGAATGAGAGAGAGGAGCTGGTAAAGGTGTCAGACTCAAACGAGGGCACAAAGCAGGCGAAAAGCTGTAGAAAGGGACAGAGGGTCAAGGCAAGAGTCCCAAAGATAGCGGTGAAGCGTCTGAATGGAAGGTGGAGGTTTCATTTCAGCTGTGTGTGTGTGTGTGTGTGTGTGTGTGTGTGTGTGTGTGTGTGGCAGAATCTGGGCTGCAAATCGCAATCTATGGCAAATGAATTCAACTCTGTGTTTCCATACTTCATGAGGAAAACAAAAAATACACATTTATATGAAAAAAAGGACACAGATATGAGACTGAACAATTCTTGGTTAAAGGACATATTCAGATTGTTTTAAGTATGTCTTAATACAATACTCACATGCCATATGCATGTTGAAAGAGTCCATTGTAAGAAAGTGTGGAACTAGTAGTAAGCCTGATCTCGCATCAAACTGACAAGCGACAACCGGGAAGTATCCCTCCACCATAGCTAAGCGATGAAACACAGATGATAAACAAAGACAAAATTTCATACTAACTTTGGAAGATAGCCATGATTACTACCCTTTTCCCTTCATAATAATGGATGATGTGTGTGTTAGGTGAATGTGTATGTTCTCAGGGAAACTATTTGTAATACAGTATGTTTGTGTATTGTTAATGCAGTTAATTATCTGACAACGATTAAGCTTGCCACATTAAGGACACACATAAGGAGTCAGTCTAGACCTGCTCTTTATGACAAAGTGCCCTGAGATAACGTTGTTATGATATGGCGCTATATAAATAAAACTGAATTGAATTGAATTGAATTAACCTCTTGCAATGCTAACCACACTGTTGTCTATGGCGTAGTGGTACCTTGTAGCATGGAAAAACCTTATGACTTGTTTTGTAGTGTGTAGGCTATTTTGTATTTATGTTTGCCGGAATTTCTGCGTTACTCAGTGAGTGTAAAACAGCAGAGACGCAATTCTGAGGTCCCCAAACTGGACACTCTCCTCCCACCCCAGCTGCGCCTTGAGATCTTGTCCATGAATATCACAAACAGAATTTGTGACAAGGGACAACCCTGATGGAGTCCAACACCCACCGAAAACATGTTTGACTCATGTCTCACTTTGGTTATAGGGACCGGATAGCTCGCAGCAACGGCCCCGGTACCAGTTTGCCTTGGTAGACCGTACCAGGAGCTGGTTGGTGTGTTGCCCCCGACAACACAGCTCCCAGGGTCACTGGGACACACAAACCACTCCACCATGTTAGGGTGGCAATTCTCGGAGGGGCTATTAAAGACCTATTGGTGCTGTATTCACTAGGGCCCAACTTTAAGTGATTTTAAATCCCTCTCGTAACTAAACCCCTCACTTGGAAATATAAAATACATCACAATACAGAAGATAAAGATGCTCTAATTACCGTTTTACTGTGACTTTAATAACACAAAAATATATGCCACATTTCAAATTAATTTGTTAGCTTCATGGATTCATTACAAAGTGTTATTATAAGTTAGAAGTTAATATAAATGTATATGAATAAATAGCATTTACATAGTTTAGAAACCGAACATAAACCCTTACTTTCAGTGTACATAATGGGAATGTGAGTATTCTATTAAAGTTACCCTGTGGAGTTTTTGACCACCAGCAGCAATATGGAGCAACTTTTCTATGAGTGGGTCCCAAACAAACTGGGGGACCCACTTGTGCACGCACAAGAGGATGCAAATCAAGGAATCAATCAAGGAATCAAGGTCATTTATTTGTCATTTTACAATACAGAGTTGCACAATGAAATGTAAGTTGGAGCCCCTTCATGCTGCAAACACACATAGAACATACAGTATATTCAAATACTCAAATTAAGAATAGAAACATTACATACATATATAGCTATAGCACCCAGAAAGTAATAATTCAGCATCTTAACTGAGTAACAAGAACACTCTACAGGGCACCTTTAAGACAGACAGACATCCCTCCTTTTATAAGTGACTTTTTCCATTTGTGCCTGCATTTCTCAGTAGGTTAGAGATTTGAATCCTAAACACGCCTTGTAGTGGGTCCCCCACCACTACAAGACATATTGAGAATTCAAATAATGGATTAAACCTGCTGAGTGTCCAGTGTGACTTGACCTATTTTGTGCAGATAACTGGAGAGTCTTTGTGATTTTGGAAATCACTGGTCATGGCTAAACTGGAGTTATTGGCTTTCATATATCATATAGTGTGTTTCCACCTTGAGATAAACAAAATGCACTTGCATCGGGTAAAGGTTTTATGAAAAATATGGTGTTAATGTGTCATTTTTAATTCTGTGAATCCACAGAAGAAAAAGACAAAAATTCCACAGAAGTAGAGGACCAACTGTTCACTCTTGTTACAAAAGCTGATGAACGTGAAAATGTACTCTATACAACTCAGCTGAGTTTGTAAAAATGCAGAGAAATTTAATATACAGTACATGTGTTCTAGGCAGAGATGGAGGTTGGAGTGGGGATGCAGAGAAATCATGTTCACTGACATGACTCAGCCTCAAATCTACACCTGAGACTGCCTGTCCCCAATAACCTACACATTGTCATCTACAGTGTTAGTGTCCAGTATGAAGCAGTATTAAATTCTGTAAAATAAACCTACTGCTCGCACTGGACTATATACCTGAAGTCTGAAGGCCAAATCTATAGCGGGACACTTTTGGGGGGCTGACGCTTGTTGTCATACAGTATCTCTAATTGGAACTGTTAACTGCCATTTATTTTGTGATTCAGCGATTCATTTCCTTACCATGTTGCATTTTGAAACCAGGATACTGCCCATGTACGTGTACAGGTATGTCCTCAACTCCAATCATGTAGCAGTAAGTCAGTTAAATAAAATATATAATGATAACAATGATTTTCACCTTGAAAAGAAAATGAAAGTGAGGAAAAAGAGAAAAAGAAAGAAAAACAAGATGCACAAATGTACAGCAACTTAAGTAGAGTTCTTAGGATATGTTCTTAAATATTAAAGATTCCTTTAATGTATAGTTTAGTGTGCAATTAAGAAATCAAAAAGGAGAAAAACATGTTTGCCATGTTACAAGTTACCTTCAGGGGCCGCAGTGGTGCAACGTAATTAGCAGACTAGACAGAAAATAAAAGAGGGAACTACTGAATTTTTATTCCACTACATGAGGTTTACAGCTGTACCTATAGTTACAGTAATAGTTATACATTATTATATATAAATTAACAATCTGAAAGGGACCATTCTGGGTAGTAAGTACTTTTACTTTTGATATTGTAAGTATACTGTATTATAATACATTATAATACATCTGTACAATTTTGTGTGTAGGACTTGTAACATAATATTATTACATCAGATGTGTTAATGATGTGTTAATGCTACTTTTAGTTAAGTAAAGGATGTGAGTTCTTCTCCCACCACTGAGTGGCAGATTCATCTGTAAACCAATTATTTTCTTTTGCCTTTTTGCTTTTCCCTCCTTTTTGTCTAATTCTTTCCAGACATTTTCAATAATCACACAATCACAAAAACACCAACAACAGTTTGGATTACAAACAAGATTTGATAAATCAGAACAGGAACAATCTGATGCAGCTTTATTGTATTTCTGCAGGACTGTGTTATGACTCAGTATTTCTCTTTATTTAAGAAATATATTTGAGATGTTCCCTGCAACACTACAGTAAGGAAGAATTTAAGTATTTGAAGAGATCTTAAAAAGAAAAATGATTTAACAAAAATTAAAAAAATTATACAACAAAAGTGACTCTACTCTTCGCTATCTAGGAGTGTAGATATTCTGTGCAGAGTACATGATCTAACCATCCAACCATCCTGCAGGGCAGACACTGCTTGCTGCAGATCCTAACAGACATGCTGTCCTCTTCTGCCCCCATTAGGTGGCGCTGTGTGCCAGCTCCTCTCTCTGACACAGTCCCATGATGATGTGCCTCGCATCATGTACAGTATGACACAGCTGCCAGCCTCTGGCGGATTGTTGGCGTGCACCCGTTGGGGCCGCTGATGCAGAACTTGGGGCTTACAGTACAGGATGGCTAGCAATTAAACTAAAATGGCATCCTATTGCCGTCCGGCCACTCTTTTGCACCGGGGCAATTAACCTGCTAATAATACAATGAACACAAGTCCCCCTCCTCATCCAACACACACACACACACAGATACACAGATACACATGCAGCCTCCTCCCTCCCTGAGCTTATAGCCCCTCAGGCCATAGGAGAGCCATTGGATTAGAGGATGCTAGCAGAGATAGTTTAACGTAATGAACCATCAAGAAGACGACTATTAAAGATGATTTGCAGTGTTCCAGTGCAGAGAGGAGATAAGAAGAGCGACCTGAGTTGGCTGACGATAGTGTTAACTCCTTATTCTCTCATTGTTGGGCAGATAAAGATTAGAAGACCCCTTTTTCTTCTTAGACAGGAAGGACATGATAAATGGAGCAAGTTGATCTACACTGTTTTGAATGGTGGGTAGGTTTTAGAGACATGGCACATTAGGCCACTAACCAGTATGTTCCCAGCATGCATTTGAGGGATGCCGGTGCACAAAAGAGAGCTGAGTTCAGCAATAGAAGAGCGAACTGAGGACAAAATTCTTTCAGTATGGGATTGTTGCACAGTAAAAACTGCTTTACTGGAAAATTCTGCTGATGCTGGATGACTACCGACATCAACTCCACTTTTACGTTGCAGTATTTCACTATTCTACTATATTCTATTTGCAAACAGCGTTATAGCAAGAGTTTCAGAAATACTGAGGCCATGAGTCCAAGTAAATTTTCACCAGACACCAAAAAATAAGGCCTCTAAAATTATTTCATTATTTGGATTTTTCATGTTTTAGTTAGTCAACTTATATGGTCTATAACTTTAATTTCACAACATGAGGATCTAATGTTTCACAACATGAGGATCTAAATGTTTCTAGTGGTCACTACATAAATGCATTAGTGTTGTTTCTTGGTTTTTATCATTCCAGTGCTGTTTCAAGAAAGGGGAAAGGCATTGTTATATTTTCGTTCAGGCTGGTACTGGGTGTACATACATTGCTATCCTTATATACAGGAGGGGTCAGCAATCAGGTTCAACCATGGGCCTGTTTCTTTCAGCATGGTTCATTGGGGGGGCCAATGTTTTACACGTACAGTAGGAACACAGGTCTGTATGTTTTTAATATGTTTTCTTTGAATGAATTGATTTATAAAACCGTTTTTTAGGATTGTATCTGAGGACAGATGCATGTTTTGCTATTAGTGAGCAGCTTTTGTTAGTATTCATTTGTCAACTGTGAATATATATGTTTTGTGTTGCATACCCAGGCTAAATATAAAACTGATTGTTTATCTGTAATCAGTATGTTACAAGGTCCTATTTATTGGGATTTACACAAGCTTTTTATTTACATTCATATCTACTGCATATTTATGACAAAATATGTAAGGGTTCTGATTACTATTAAACTGAAATCTTCAGCGTTTTTTACAAAGGTTACAAATATTTGTTTGTAGTCTAAGTTATTCTGACTGCTATGTAAATAGGGAAAAAAAATGGAAAAGTTGCAAAATTCCCCAAATCCCCAGCAAAAATTTCCAGGCATGTTTTTAATGCAGCCTGCTGAAATAACACCTACTGTACACTGTACTATGTACTACGTACTAATGTCTATTTGGTCTCTACAGACCTATGAAGTTGATGTTTGAATTTGTGCTTTGTGGGATAGTAACAGAAAATTAATGAACAACAGAACTCGGGTTCTGGGAAATTCTGATGGCTATTTTTTACTATTTTTTGGCATTTTATAGGCTTAATGGTGGACAAAATAATCTTGTCCACAAAGTAGTGGTATGCACATCCCAAAATCATATAAAGTGCTTTGGCAAAAGGGCAAAAACAATATTGAAACTCTGAGACATCTCAGAGTTTGATGTTGATGTAAGTGATTGTAGGCCTCCACCTGGGACCTTCTTGGTCACATGAGTATTATGGGATGAAGACATCATTTCAAAACATCGTAGCTGCATTCATTACATTTTCTTTGGGAAGCCCTTTTTTCTTTGACAAAAGGATTTTTACAGTGACATACGGTTGAAAGCTCTGGGTAAATCTAGTTAGCAGACCTTGAGTAAAGAAGATTTTGTCAAATGTAAAAAATAATCGACTGATTAAGCAATAAGAAAATTATCTTTGGTTGCAGCTCTAGTTTGCGTCGCACCTGCAGTTAATTAATTACATTTGATAAACTTAATGATTTACTTTGCTTTGCTAATGTAATAATTTAATTAGAATAATTCTTATATATATACATGTATTTAATAACCTCTGAAATGGTAGGTTGACAAAATAAAGTTGGCTTAAGGTCTAATTACTAGCTTTTTGAGTCACATCTGCTGTTAGGATTGATTATATCAAAAACAGCAAAATGCTTCTTTATTTAAAAAAGTAGAACTGTAATACAATATATATCTCTAGTACTTAAAACTAAAATCTCCTAGAGATAACCCAAAAGATCAGTGCATGATATGAAATACACAACAAAAAAAACATGGGCCAGAGCTTAAAGCAGTTTTTTGATGTCATATGTTATCTCCATGCGGTTGTTGTATCTAATGTCTGCTGGCGTATGACCAGGACAGGCAGTATTTCTGATATTTAAAACACACATTTGAAATATAAAATAGTATTATAATATAACAGTTTGTAACACTTGCCGTTAAATTCGAGTGTTAATTTATATTAGTCCCTCTTACCATTTTAACATATTTGTTAGAATGCTATAATTACCATAAATAATAGAAGGATGCTTGATATCTGTCATAATATTATTATTTGTTTAATCCTTTGAGATATTGAAGTTTTGCAGATGGTAGAAGTACCCTGAAGAATGTATCCATTGTTGGGTGATCTTTTATGTTGTCATGTTCTTAATTTAAAAATGCTAACATTGTAACAAACCTTTGTGATTGTTTTATCTGGGCGGAAATCGAAGACATACTCGCAATACGATACGATACGATATTTTGCTCACGATGATATCACAATACAGGTGATTCCTAATCCTAATACGCTACGTCAGGATATCTGTGAAAGACCTCTTCTTCTTTCCTTACGTTTGATCCATGCCCCCTCTCTGACTATCAAGGTAAACAAACACTTAATAATTATATGAATTAATATAGTTATAATTCATATTTTCCAGCGACAGTAATATTTTTTAACAGGTTAGGTTGTGGGTGTGCTAACCTAGTCTAACTGCGGCCAAGCCTCCCCCTTTGGCCTTGGAAGGTGGCCTTTTAGGTAGCCTGTGTGTGTGACGGAGTCTAGTGGGTTTGTTGTGGGAAGTGAATCTCTGCTGCAGCCACAAAAAAGTGCATGCTATTAGGTAGTTATGTTACTTTAGTCAGCCATGAGGTGTGTAAATAAGCTCAGGTTGCAGCATAATAGTTACTGAAGGGCCGTGTGTTGTGTTCGCTGCCACAGAAAATAAATAAAAAGTCCCTGTTCATGCAACGTTACTACAGCGTCTTGTGCATTCTTCACAGCAGAGTTGGCCTGGACTGTGAAAGCTACGAGCCAGGCTAAAGTCAATTAAAATAGCCCAAAACCAGGGGGTTTTCCACAGACCTGGAAAGGTAACATGCAGTCACGTTAATCACGGAATCGGGCTCACAGGTAGAGAAACAAACATGTTGTGCAGCAACAACAACCACGTAGCCTATGTATTGAGGAAGTGGATCTGATGATTAATCATGGAACGTTTTATTCTCTTTTGTGATTTCTTTTTCGCTGTGGCAGGCAATGTTACCAGTGGAAACACTAAATAAATAAATAAAACTGAAACTGTAGTAGAAACCGAAGTGTTCCCAGACTTTTGACTTACATGAAGACGGCTGCACCACTTTCTTCTCCACCGTCTCTGTCATGCTGTGTGTTTACTTCTTGTTGTGTTCGCGTTTTGATTGGCGCCCTCTCTAGGAGACATGATGTAATGACATTCCAGTAAGGTAATGACAAAGGGCAAAATGTGGAAAAATCTCAGGCTACAGCGTTTGTAAATCAAATAAAGAAAGTGTATCAGTAATGCATCACGTGAATAAAACTGACAATATATTGTGGTATTTGTCCCACCCCTAGTGTCATTTCCATTTCTTTTTAATTTATTAAACTTACCTTTATCTGGGTGATCATTGGAATCTGGGATATTTAGTTTCAGACAAATGTCAGATTTATAATGTGCCTTGTTTGCAGTGAAAATCAGTTTCTCTCATGCTTAGCTACTTGATCAGTTGAGTCAGTGTGCTGGTGAAGGAATAGATCAAATCAACCTACATATACACAGAGTGGAGGTTTGTAGAAAATAATTTTGCGCTATCTTAGGAATGTATTTGTGTATTTGAAAATAAAAAAATACTGTAGTTAATTTTGATACATTCCGTGGTGGATATATTTTCTAGTTTAATATGATACACTTACAATTTGTGTATTTTCAGTCTTATATCAAAATAGATTTTGGTGTATTTTTGCCCATCTCTGGTTATGACTCCTATCTTATTCTGATACATTTTGCAGTGTGTACTCTACAGAACCTGCTGCATGTGTTCTTACTGTGTCTCCTGTTGTGATGCAGGCCTCGTCTCTCAGCCTTTATTTACCATCAAGCAACATGAGCATGAATATAAAGACCAAGTGGAGCTCCTCACCACTGTCTGCAGGCCTCACTCAATCTCCCAATATCTCTGCCAGCAGAAGACCAGATTGAATTTTTCTCTGGAGTCTCCCAGGATGAGAGTGGACGTCACTGGAGGATACTTCTCTCTCTATGCATCCTGCTGTGGCCCTATAGATGCACGTCGCAGATATTTCTCCCCAGACGGGAGCGAAGGCGCCGGCCATACTGCAGGAACGCTCTGCACTCACTTTAGATTTTACATCTAGTCAACAGTGGGAATTCGGTGATAAACAAAGTAAAGTCCATCTGGCATGAAACACAACGTCCTCGGAGAGCAGGAGCGTGTTTTCTAGATTGGAGTTCTTATAGCTGATCCCCAATATAGAGATAGTCACACAAAAGGAACAAAGCACTCTGTGTTTGCCTCTACATTCTTTGATAATTTCAGAGCTAATTTTCCCCATTGTCATTTCAGCTACCGCTATGGCCTATCTATTTGTGCGTGTGTGTGCACGTGTGTGTGTTCTGTAAGCAGGATAGGAGAATAAATATTTACCATCTGTGGTGTTTTTTCCTCCCCTGTCTCTCCACCACGCAAGAATCCAGCACTTTTTTTTTGTTTAGTTTTTTTTTTTTTTTTATCAGTGCTGGAGCTCAGCCATGGGCCTTTTTAATTTTCTGCTTTTGTGTTTTTAGAGATTGACAGGCTGCTCTCTCCCTGGAGCATTGTTCTATTAATCTGTTTAATATGCTACAGAAACATTCGAGTGCCGGAACAGGCAGCCGGGGTAATGGAATCGCAGCAGGTAAATGCGGGCTTGCATATCTGACGACTGGAGAGGGGGCAAGAGAGACGCAATAGTCAGCTCTGCGTGGCATGGTAAAAGTGTTTGAACCCCCCACCCCCACCCCCACCACCCCACCTGATGACCTTGTATGGATAGACAGGCAGATGGACAGGTTGCTTCACATATTGTTGCTCGAAAGCAAAACTGCCCACCTATCACCTGTCTCCGTGCAGATTCTTTATAAGATACACAGTTAAAGCCTCGCTGACTTCTAGCGTGCCATCTACAAGTACTGAACTGGAGCATCAGGGGGGTAAGAGAAGTGACCGCTAGCCAGGCGCTATACGTCGAAAATGGTAGGTAAATGCCAATGTATAATTGTACACCACCATTCCTCCCTTTTCCTCCTCCCGCCCCCTCCTGCTGAGGCAATGAGTTGTGGTTTAATTAACTCTGCCTTAATGGGTGCACAGCAAGACGGAGGTGGGGTGGAGGGGGGTTGGAGGTCGCAGGTTTGCGGCATGTGGCGCTCCGTCACGGCACTGTCCCCGAGAGATAAGCTGGGAACTGTTCACTTCCCTCCAACAAAAAGCTCTCCCCCTGACATCCTGCCTGGGCTAAAGACAGTGGACACTCTGCGGAGATGATGACAGTCCAGCTTGTAGGCTGAAGAGTGAATAGACCGAGCAGAGTGCTAATGACATAAGAACGAGATAAGTATGCACAGGAATTCATCCTCAAAGCCTTTACAGTCTGGCAGACAAGGTCTAACCTCATTTTATCCTCCACGTAATGCAGAAAGCGTAATGTGCTGATACTCTGACTTAGGTTAAGCTTTTGATCAGGCTGTTATCCCAGACTGACCTGGGGATAAAAAACAAAGGAGTCACAACTGGATTGTGCGATGACACTAAGAGCAAAGATGTTCTGAGGGAAGGATTTGTCACTTTTGCTCTTCCCTGAACTGACAGAGAAGACCTCAAAAGAAACAAAAGCAAATGATCCCTCTAACCACAATTGCCAATCATTCCTTACAAAAAAGTGCTCTAATTACTAGTCAGGTACATGTGTGTTCAGTCACGTGATTGATTTCGAGGGCAGATGACAATTACACATGCACTTAACGTCAACAGAAGCTTCTAGTTCCAACTTTTAATTTGGTAAAACTCTAATCCAGACTCTCCACTTCTCACTCCATCCCAGACGTTATTGTCATAACACCGTTTCCAACTCAGGGATGCTGGGAAAAATGTCACCGCCTGATATCTCTCCCGCCTGTTTTTGCTTCTATTAACACCACCCCTCTGCCTTTATCTCAGCCATGTAACTGAACCTGTATATCCACCATTACAAAAAAAAAATGTACTGTGCCAAAAAGAAATTAGGAGGCCTGATGAAAAACGATTGGAAGGGAAGTTGTGAAGCTGCAAAGGGGCCTCAGATCAAAGCGAGCCACCGGTAATTAGAATACATGCTGAAGAGAAGCAGACGTCTGCAGAAATCAGGATTTTAGCTGGAAAATTACCTGTTGAGCTGTTCAAATAATAGTCTTGGTGAAGTGGGGAGACTGAGACACGGAGCTCTGCGAAGTCAGGCTCACCGGTCGCCTTGCTTTCCCAAGGCAGCGTGACAGACATCGAAGGGAAGTAGCAATCTTGCCTTTTTTCAGTTTCCCTCTCTATATTTCTGCCTGCGTTTGTGGCTCTTTACCCTCGCCCCTTTCTCCAAGGACAATGTTCTTTTATGGCTTACTCACTTTTTGAGCATCTTTTGTTGCCATCTGCTTTTCTCATCTTAGAGTCTCTGCTGCCTCACACATTAGTTTCACAGCTCTTTTTGTCTTTTTGATATTATCTGTCATGGATGACTTTTAGTAATCAGTTTAATGTTGCAAAGGAGCAACACGGGTCACCTGCAGTATATCCATCAATGCATCATTTTCAAATGATCTGTGATCTCTTGGTATACTTGCACAAATTAACCACATGGGAGACAGTTTCCCAGTGATATTGCGGGCCTTTTGAGTGTTTCTCAAAATTAAGACTACATTTCCCATAAGCTTCAAAATGTCATGGTGGGTGAGTGTGAGGCAGCGGGGATAGGACCCGAATGCAGACAATGCAGACAGACTGGTACCAATTTCTTGCCACAATTAAGGTATATACAGGCTTACAGGCATGTACAGGTACATGTAGGCAGACAGGAAAGTTCAGGCACAGGGTTGGAGTCGGGTATGGTTGTGGTGGCTTAAAAGCAAAGGCAAAAAGCACGTGGCAACTTTGCAACCATCTTCTCTGTCCCTCCCTTCAGTCACCTCTTTGAGACTGTCCTCCCCAAAAATACGACCGTATAGGTTGTCTGTGCAAGCAGCAATTATGACCCATATTTACGTTTGTTAGGCGGCGACCTATAAAGTCCACATAGGGAGGAGGTCAGGGTGGATGACAACAAGACCGCTGTTTCTTGTCCCGTGTGAAACCAAAAGTCAACGTAGACTTATTTTAACGGAATTTTCCATCTGTCACAATCACCTGACTTTCACATCAGTTACCTGAATGAGCAAAAACAGGACTGAGGCAGACGTTGTGACACAAAATATGCCTTCAGAAACTTGTGGACATAAAAAAATGCTTATTTATGCCTTTCACTCCTTCTATTGTCTGCCATTGGCACAGTGCCTTCGAACTTTATTTGCTTTTTTGAGAGTGAAATGAGATGATCAATATCGAGCTAGAGTCAGGACATGGTTATCCATCCATTGGTTATTAAAAAATACACACACCTGCTAAAGCTCACTGACCAAGACCAAGAGTTTACAGCCTTGTTGTTGCCGGTTCTGTGAGGTTGTGCACAGTGGTTTAAGAAACAGCTAAAATCAACAAGCTTTCACAGTAACATGCTGTTGTTTAGTAGTTATAATGTTTACAACATTCACTATCTTAACTTAGTGTGTTGGCATGTTAACATTTGCTAATTAGCACAAAACACAAAGTACAGCTGAGGCTGATGGGAATGTCATTCGTTTAGCAGGTATTTGGTCATAAAGCAAAGCATTGGACAAAGTGAAATTTTGATCTGATATGGTTTTAGAGGCACAGTCAGGATGTATTGTAATAACTTTGGTGATCCCCTGAGGGAAGTCGGATATCTGTACCAAATTTCACAGCAATCTGTCCAATAGTTGAGTTGTGGTGTTGAGATATTTCAGTCTGGACCAGAGTGGTGGACCAACCGACATTGATAGAGCCCAGCTAGCATGGCTAAAAAGCCCTTTTGTATTTTTGATATATTTTTTTGAATTGTGCTGACACAAATACATATATTTGTGTTGAAGCAAATTGCTGCTAACGTATTGACACTCCAGTAACCTAGAGCCAGGAAGTACTGTTACAGCACTGGAATAGTGGTTGATTTCTGGGTCCCAACAGGAAACATCCTGTTTTACATTTGTATGCATGTGTATACGGTAGGTTTGCAATTTTCTATTTCTTGCATGACAAATATAAAACAATTAACCTAGAAATATCATGTGGTAAAGGGGAAATCCTCTTTCACTTGTAGATCCGATAATGTTTGGGTTCTGTTGCTATCTGAATGTTTTTGGAGCCACACACACACACACACACACACACACTGTATACTTGCACTCAGAGTATACATACAAGAATCATGTGAAGTCACTGTTGAGGTAGAAATGGACACCAGTGCTGAGTGGTGCTTAGAATGACTTGGCTTTGCCTCCTAGGCGATGTTGTGGATAGCTGTGTGTGTGTGTGTGTGTGTGTGTGTGTGTGTGTGTATGTGTGTGTACGTGTGTTTATGTGTGCACACTATTTGCAGTGGCAGTCCAAGACTCAGTGTGCTGTAAATGTCACCCGTCATCAGGCGTTTGTGCAGCGCGTGCCCTTGTACGAAGGGGAAAGTGCCGATGTTGCAGATCCCAGCCTTTGATTTAGACAAGAAAGGCAAGCCGGCAGCAAATGCACTGAGGCATGAAGGTAAATTCCCATAATTCACAGCTGAAAGGTTAGCCAGTGGTGTGCATTGCTCCTCCCTCATGTTAGTTGCTAACAAATGTCACCTGATTGAAATAAGCACAGTTATACATTTTGTGTGTGTGAGTGTGTGTTTGCTGGTACAGCTCCTCTAAAACTGATATACTGTGTTTGGTCGGAGGATCTCATACGGAGTAAATCTGCGGTGTTGGTCTACATCAGCACAGATGTCGTCCTGTGGCAGCTTCAGTCAGCCAGTTCATGAACACCGCAAGGGCAGCAGCCACAGTGACACGTGTTCCTCACAGATATGAGGTGGATGAATTATTTCATTTGTACAACACTCCCCACCAAAGACCATTAAGGCCAATACAAGCACCTTTACAGTAGTTTGTTTCACAAGTTGGTATTCTCCTTTTTAATAGTGACACTCTCTGCAAAGGTCCACAATTCACTGGGAAAATATATAAGTAAGGTGAACCCTAACATTTTGGCAAAAAGAAAACAGATCTTTGGGAGTGATGCAGCCATAGTCCAAAAATAAGTTAGCCTTATAAACAGACTGAAATGCTATTTTGTGGTATTTTGTTTAGTTTTGTCTTAACCAATCAGTTGCCAGTGATGCATCTGTCCCACCAATGTCTTTTTCACTCAACATGGAAGCTGACATAGAGACTTTCTGGAGCAGTTACCATTTTTCACCACAATTGAAAAAATATGCCAATTTACTGTTATTTATTTAAGGAGACTTAGAGCAAACTGTGCAGCTGTGTTGATCTTATCCATGTTTTTCGCTATTTTTTTTCTGTTGCTATAACTAGAATAATAGTTTGAATGGGGTACAGGAGAGATGACAAGTTACAAAGATGTACAGTAAATATTACAGGAAGTATCATATGGTTTTACTGTCCACTGGTGATGCATTCGATAACCAAAGTAAATAATAATCTAATCAGATTTCAAACCATCACAGCCCTTGAAACTTGTGTAAAATGGTGATATGTATTGAAGCTTAAATTGAAGCTTAAAAACATGCCCTTGGAACTCCAGACTGTGGGTGAGACCACAAACATGTTTTTCAGCCTATATGTCTTAGAACAACAGGTTCACTAACGTGTTAAACACTGGGAGAGATGAGCCGAACATGCCGTTATTTATTAGAAAAAAAAATGTCACTGAGGAATATGCACACAGACAAGAGCAGTTTTCCAATTCTGCTCCTTTTATATTTTTTCTGCTCACCCCCTCCTCTCTCTCCTGGAGCTAAATGAATATCCCCCCCACACAATTGAAAATACGGCATAAATTTTACATGACAACCCCCTGGTTCATTACGGCTCATGAGTTATTAGCTAATTTGCGGCCATGAAATTTCTAACCACTATGAGTGAACCGAGGTGTCAAGAGTTCGCTAAATGTGGTGTGTGGAATTTGATGTTTGATGGGCACCTTCTGGATAGGAGTGCAACGTGTGTGTATGAGTATGGTTGGAGATATGCAGGGATGCAGTTTAAGCATCTTAATATTGCACAGTGTATCGCATTTTTAAAGTGATATCAATCTTCAACACTACATTCATGCCATGCGTCATAGTATTTTGTATCAAACGGATTTAAATGACAGAAAAAGAAACAGTATTAATAAAGAATAAATCATGGTTATACATTGAATTGAAGTAATATGGTATGCAGTACATACAAGGGTTTCTTATCAAGTTATGTTAACCACTCATAACAAAACTCAAAGCACAAAAAAACAAAAATGACTTACTGGTTATGGCCATAAAGACTCCATGCAATCCAAACACATCATTTAGACTTGTGGGTGTATCAATAAACAATAAAGAAATCAACAAGAAGATATTTTTTATATTGTATCTTTATATTGTTTGTTGACCTCCTAATCTCACTTTTAGTGCCACCATCAAGCCAATTTGTATACAAGAAAGCTTATAATAAGCTTAGCTTATGGTTAAAAGTCAACATTTTAACTTCAGTTATTAGAATTGAGAGGTGTGGACAGACTGAGTAGGCAGCAAGGACAGAATTCTCAAAAAAAGGGCAATTTCTGCACATTCTGTGTTTCAGTTGGCTGAGGTGCCAACTGTATGTGCAACATCTTAGCTTCAAAATGAGCCTGGACTCTTTACAGATTGGGAAAGCATTTCTCTCCCACCATGTTTGTGTGTTTTCACTGTGAATTGTCCATTAAAAAAGCGTCTCCTCTGGGGAGACATTTTTGAAATTCATTTCTGCTGGGTTTTGTTCAGTAGCATGTACATAGCATGACAAGGGACAAAATATAATCCACTCACATTTCTGACCTTTTACTAAAATTAATGTAAAAATCTGATATAAAAAGCTTTTCTACTTTTGAAAGCTCCAATATATAGTACAAAAAGTTACCTAATGAAAAAAAATGCTATGAAAAACTATGATTACATAAAATCATAATCTCCAGGGTCTTCAATATGTGTAGCAAAAGACCACTGCTACTGGAAATTCAATGACCATGGATGTTAACAAGCATGACTTATTCATAAGGTCAAGCATAAACACATTTTTCTTAACAACAAGGCATACTGTATGATTGAGCTTTATATGCATTCCTACTACCTGGGTATTACCTATGTTTTTAACCATGCTGAATGACAAATACTGAATGGATGTGCAGATATGTATGATCCTCAGAGGATGGATCCTCATGACTTTGGTGATCCCCTGACTTTGTGCCATCTTGTGCCACCAGACGGTTAACATTTTTGGCTCAGGTTAAAATGTCTCCATTGCTATTGGGTGGATTGCCATTGTGACACCTACAAATGTATGGTCACAATTGTTAAATTGGAATTGTTATTTATTGTATTTCTCTGTAAATAAGCCTAGATTAAAATACATTTTTAATAGTTAAGCTGTATTTCTTAATGTGAAGTTACTCAGTTACGCCACAGGAAGGAATATCCACCAAGTAAGCTGCCTTTCGTGCTCCATATGGATGCTTCCGATAAAGGACTCTGAGCTTTCCTTAGCTGTCCCAAGAGCCTTAATGTCTAGCATAACTACCAGCTCACCAATGGAGCTTGTTTCCATTTGCTTCCTGCACTTAGAGTCAAGTAGAGGAGGCTAACAATATATCCTACTTGTAGTAGAACTTTACTAGGTATGTACAGACCTACCAACCCGCAATAAGTCTAGGAAAAAAGCAGCAGAGAAGATTGTCAATGACTAGATTCCCAGGTTCGGCTACCCCTCGAAGCTACACCATGATCAAGGGCGCGAGTTTGAGAATGAACTCTTTCAGACACTACAGCAACTGAGCATAGTGGGACACTCACGAGCGACCCCCTATCAGTCTCAGGGCAACCCAACTGAATGGTTTAACCGTACTGTGTTTTAAATGCTGCAGACCCTAGGTGAGAAGAAAAAGGAAACTTGGAAAGATTACCTCCCCCAGATTGTACGTGCGTGACTGGGTACTTACCTTTCTTCCTGTTTTTTGGCTGACACCCATGTTTGCCCATTGACATATTATTCGGGATGACCACCGGTGAGGAACCCAAGACAGCAAGAGGTTATGCTGAGAAATGGGCAGAACGGATGACCGAAGCTGACCAGATAGCATCAGAAAACAGCAAAAAGTCGAGTGCTTGTGGTAACAAGTATTATGACCTACACACAAATGAACAGACACTCAAGGTCCACTCGAGACAGTCAGCCAGCAACACTCTTCACCTACAATAAACTAGGCCAGCCTTCTCTTCAGGTACATCCATCAGTCAGTAGTGCAGAGGTTTATGAAACACCAAACATGGCACTTTGGGGCATGCAACCATACCCCCTGACACCATACTCTGTTCCAGTACCGTATCACAGTCCATCACGGTATTTCATATATGTATTTCACAATGTTGAGTGCCATTATCGTTTTTATTGGGGAGTGTGTGATAGCTACAAATATATGGTCACAATTGTTAAGTTGGAATTGTTATTTGTATTTTTACAGTGGTTAAAGCTGTTTTTCTTCAATTCAATTCAATTCAATTCAGTTTTATTTATATAGCGCCATATCATAACAAAGTTATCTCAGGGCAGTTTTTCATATAGAGCAAAAAACTCCCTTTTAACAGGCAGAAACCTCAAGCAGAACCAGAACCAGAACCAGGCTCTGGGTGGGCAGTCATCTGCCTGGACCGGTTAGGTTGAGAGAGAGAGGGAGAGAGAGAGGGAAGTGTAGTTACTCAGTTATGCCACAAGAGGGAGTATCCCTCCTGAGATTATTGGGAACTGTGAGACAAGTTGGTTTAAATGAAGGGAAGCTTAATAAAGACAGAGAACAGCCTGCTGAACAAACACAACTAATGTTTCCTGACTCTGCTTTTTCCTGTACAAAACAGGACACATCATCTGTTCATGCTTGAGGCCTGTAACACCGTGAAATTTGGTAGACAGACTCATGTCCCTTCTACTTTTTAACTAGCGCCATCATCAGGTCAAAATTTGAATTTGTCTAATACTTTGATTTATAACCGTATACCTGCAAAACATTCCTATCAGCCTCAGCTGTACACACTAAGGCCGTTTTCACACCTAACCTGTTTGGTTCGGTTAAACCAAACAGGTTAGGTGGTTCAAACCCTGGTGCGTTTTCCCGCTTAGTGCGGTTCGTTTGATCAGGTGTGAACAGTTATTGTGCTCGGCTGTGGACCAAAACAAATGCACAGACCCTTTAGAAGCGGTGGTCTCAGTCCGGCTCCAAATTTACTCTGGAGTGGTTCTTTTGTGGTGGGAAGGTGATCTGACCTCGATCTGACCCAACTACCAGGTATACTCCGCAAGTTTGAGCTAAACGGCTCCTCTAGCCAGGTGTGCTTTGCATTCTGCGATGCGGCAGAGCCCGCAAACTGTTCCTAGTAGTAGCAGCTAGTCGGATAATGCTCTCTCACAGAAATATGCACAGGACCTTCTGCCTGTATTTTCTTTCTTCTTCTTCTTCTTCTTCGGTTTTAACGGCGGACTACAAACCAATGTCAATGGTACATGCCGCCACTTACTGTTACTGTGTTTAACATCCCCAGACACATCTGACCACTAAGCAGATTGAACGTTCTCACGTGGTTTGTAGTGATGCGTTTTAGTTCGCTTTCACTTTGCATTCTGAACACACCTTTAGATTTGTTGCTGCTAACAAGACTAGCCACAAAGGACGACTGCATTCACTGCACATGCCACCACAACATGTGACAGGTACTTAGACTTTTATACTTTTATCTAGTAGGCTTTAGTCTTGTTAATAAACTCTCAATATAAATAAAATACTCATAACCAAAACAACATTTTGTATCACTTACCAAAACCAAACCAAATTAAAAAAAACAAAAAAAACATGTAACTGCACAGCACTACTTTCCAAAAACAGATTAAAGTTCACTCACAAAGCTAAACTGAGACAAATCTTTGGGGTGTCTTCTGAATCCCAAATTATATTTCCCATTGCAGTGACATGTAGAGCATCTGGTAGGCCTTCCCTCCCTCTGCCTAATCATTCTGATAGGCTGCCTTCACACCAGGCTCCAGCACATATAGCCTGCTGGGATCTCCATTCCAACAATCATCAGAAGCGTCTAACAAAGTGCGTCTGTTTGTGTGCATGTAAATAAATAACCATATTCACTTTCAACCCTTGTATTGGCCCCATGACAAATTTACTGTAAAATCAAGCGAGGATGCTCCCGGGTCGGCCACAATAAAGCTGGCAAATTGCATCGAGATGCAAACATCCCAATAAAAAATCTCATTTCACCCCAAATAAACCACAGGTTCCATTGATTGCAAACCACTACTGTTTTCATATCAAGCAAATCAAATGATATGACAGCCCCCCTCCCCTCGCTTACAACCAAAACGCAGCAAGGCCCCCCAGTTAATGGGCCCAGTTCATGCATTTCAGCATGCAATGCAAATTAGGGGAGGACTTCCTCTTCTGCTGTTGTCTAGCATCATTGCAGGGTTAGGGCCTGATGAGAGCCAATCACTTTAGCATAATATTTGCTTGCATGTGGATCAACAACATTGTGTCTCCCTCCTTCTGCAGTCATGGTGCTGAGATGAGGCATGTCAACATGGTAACAGGAGGACGCCACCCCTCCATATTTACCTCCTACTTTAGGCTATAGGCAGGTTCAGGTTCAGGACAGGAGGGAAAAACGTAAGGGATGGAGGAAAATGGATAAAAAGAAGGATTCAAGGGAGAAAGAGCGAGGGGAAGGGAAAGAAGTATAGGAAAAAGGGGAAGCAAAGGTAAAGGATGTAGGAAAAATGGAGTAAAGGAAGGAGACTAGGGAGCAAAAGAGAGACCAAAAGGAGGGAAGAGGCTGATGGAAGGAGGGAAGGAAGGAAGTGTAGGAAAAAGGGGAAGGGAAGAGGGGGAGTAAAGAGGTGCAGGAAGGAGGGCTGGAGGGAGGGAAGGAGAAGGAATGAGACAATGTTCTCTTTGTTCCGTCCCTCGTTACCTGCTTCCTTCACCCACCCCCTTCCCTTTTCCTTTCTCTCCTCCTTCCTTCCCTCTAACCCTCATCATTTGCTTCTTTCCTGCATGTCCCTATATTCCTTCACCTTCTAACCTCACCTCTTCCCTTTTTCCAACACTTCCATCCGTCCTTCCTTCTCCCTGTCCCACCACTTTCCTCTCTGTTTTGCTCCCTAGTCTCCTTCCTTCCCTCCATTTTCCCTCCATCCTTTACTTCTCTATGTCTTTTCTTTTTCTCCCTTCCCTCCAGGCCTACCATTTTCACCTCTGTCCTGAACCTCCTGAAATCTTTTCTTCTTACCTCCCCTCTTCTCTTTTTCCTTCACAACCTTCTTTGCCGCCTTCTCTCACCATCTTTCCCCGTCTTCTTCCTTACCTCCTATCTTCTTTCTGCCCCACATCTTTTCCTCTCTCTCCTCCTTTACCTTCTTCCCTCCCTCGCTTCTGCTTTGTGCAGTGGCAAAATGAAATTCTCATCATCAGAGGCTGCAATTTTCACAAAACAATGTGAGATTACACGGAATGCTGGAGAGTCCCCCCTCCCCCCTTCCCCCAGCCCCTGAGGTGACCAGTGCCTATGTAGATTGGAGGATTAATGTTCTTTCAGTATGTGTGTGTGTGTGTGTGTGTGTGTAAGACCGCACAACAACGGCAATGAATTATATAGTAAAAATAGTATTTTCAGACTTGTATCTATCTGTGTGCACATGTGACAATGTGTGTGGATGGTTGGTTGGAGGAAACACACACACACACACACACACACACACACACACACCTGCTAACAGGATGGAAGGTTCAGACAGGGTAAATGGAGGGGGTGAGGTGGGCTGTGTCACCATCTTTCTTCTCAGCATCTCTCTCTTTTAATATCAGTGTTTTCAAAGGATTGAGCTAAGCTGCCAGGGCCCTCTTGAACATGGGAGACACAGATAAGAAATGGGATTGTGGAGCAGAGCAAAGAGAGTTAGAGTGAGAGCGTGACTTTGCCAGGGGAAAGTTTTTCAGACGTAGAAACAAAAGGATGGAGAGGGTGTCACAAGACGCTGGTCCAGAATTTAAAAAAAAAGTCTTTGTTTCATGCAGAGGCAAGACAACACATTTTGAATTGATATCTTGTTGAAAAATCAGTTTGTTACATTGAAAAAAAATCAACAAGGTGCAAAACCATGTGGCATGTTTATGGTGTACCTTTCAAAATTATTGTATTGTATTGTAAAAATTGTGTAGTTTAGTGTCAGGGGAATGAATGAACTGAGTCTTGTAAATGCACACCAAAAACATTCTGTCAACTTTGTAATTCTTTTTTAATTGAGCGCAATACTTCTAATAATGATTCAACAAAACCAAATTTAACTCAGTTTTCTTGTGTTCTTTGTAGAATACCACAACACGAGATCAATTTCTTCTACAGAAATTGCTCTGCATATTATATGACTATTTGTTATTTTTAATTTTTACTGCCCAAAGGACTAAGAAAAAAATTAATTAAATATAATATTAATATTATTAAAATTAACAATTCATTTCTTTTAACAGGATGAGAGTATCAAAGAGTTAATATCTCGCAGCACAGACTGAGGCCAGTTGAGGTAAGAGATATGGGAATCCACTCAGCAGTAGCAATAGCACATCCTCGTACCTTTTTTAAAAGACGATCCCAAAAGAAAAGAAAGAGGTGACATCAAGTGAAGGATAGAGGAAAAACAGTTACAATACTGTATAAAATGCCTTTTGGCCACTGGGAGTCATAGTTTTTTGACCACAAATAAATGAATTGCTTACTTAACAGCAAGGGCTGTAGTGGATAGTTACTCATTTATCTTAGAATATGTATCTGTAGCACATGTTTAACTTTTTCAGAAAAACAGATGACCAACATCTGTATATGGAATGTTCATCAGTTTCAATTTGGTACCATACTGGAAGATGAGACGTCCCTGATTATGAGTAATGAGTAAAGGATGACGTTTTCCAAGTAGCTTGCCCGACATTGATCAGTGACTGCTTGCCTTGTGATCACGGGACTCTGACTAACCCCTATATCACCATATATACAAACACACGTCAATATGCTTGCGGGAAATTGGTGGTGCAAATGGCTACTTGTGCCCAGGCACACTTTGTGTGCGTGTGTGTGTGTGTGTAGTGTAGAGAGCCAGGGGAGTGGGAGCTGCTTCTCGGTCCCTGCTGTAATTTCCTGGAAGGCTGGCAGCAGTGAGGTCGGCCCTGGGCTGCAGCCGAGCCGAACAGCCCTCACCTCGCTGACCTGAGCTGCTGCTAAGCTTTTCCCACAGCGGGACACTGGGCTTGCACAGACTGCTGTTTCTTTTGTTTCTCACCTCAGGAAGACTGGAGGGTTTTACCTCAACTCACTTGTACGTTTTTCATTTAAACCCACAGACCCACATGCACACATACACACACACACACACACATACACATTCTCTAAGATGTTGTTTTAGGTTTTAAAGAGGGATAAGCAACCCAATGCTATACATCGTCTGGGTGTAGCAGAGGGAAGATTAGTAAATCTGTTGGCAGGTGCTTGCTTGTGAGATGAGATGGTGTGATAACCAGTGTAATAACCAGTTCTCTTTCTTTGCTAAACACAGGAAATAAGTCCTTAACATAATTTGCTAACGTATGTCTTTCTAAGAAAGTTCTTTCAAGAAAAAGCTTCAAATTGTTCCTCCACCCATAGCAGGACCAAAGGATGGTGCTGTTGATAGGTCCATTCATCCAACTCTTTGGCTCAGAGCAAATCTTTTGTCCATGACAAGAAAACTCAAAAACTATTGGTTACATATTTCTTATATTTGCAGTGAGCATTCATGGTGCACAGAGGATGAATTAATGATCTTCGGGAACTTTTCTCAAGTGCCACCATCATGCCAATTTTTAATTGTTCACAAGAAATATATATCTGATTTCTGACGAAGGTCCATGCCCAAAATGTTGCATTTCCTTTCAGCTCAGTGCTGACAGTGTGTGGGAGTATAGCATTTTCTTTTGCATGACCATTTCCTACACATCTGCCAGGTGTGCATTAGACCATTGATTCCCAACCAGGGGTACTTTACTTCTGCAGTTACCAGGGGGTATGTGGAAACCTGTGAAACTCTGCTAATTTGAATAAATAGAAATTATACGTTTGATAATATATATCCACATATTTGTGTTTAGGAGAAAAATCAACACAAATACGATTACAAATGTGTGGTGCTGCTGATCTTTAAAGTTACTGTCACCATTACTTACCAACTATGGTAGTCTGACTGCACAAGATATGCTTCAGTTTTCCACCAACCTGAGTCAACTGTAAGTTGATTTCTTTTTTTTTTAAAGATTATTTTTCAGCCATTTTGCCTTTATTTAACAGCAACAGCTGAACAGAGAGACAGAAAGGGTGGTAGAGAGAGAGGGGATGACATAAGTGACTTTAATGAAAGGTGACAGGCTTACATACAGCAACATAAATGGTAGGAGCAGGGGAATGAGTCCAGTTGGGCAAGGCTGGTGGGTTGGTCAAAAAACAGGTAGCTGTTCAAAACGTGGATACAGCAGTTGGATGAACAGGTAACAGGAATCACATAACAAATCATTACAACATATCAACATAGACAACATTGACAATCTGGCAGGGAGCAGGTGGAAATGGACTGGTGTAAATACTGAGGGGTAAACTGGGGAATGGGGAGCAGGTGAGCAGGTGGATGTGGGAGTCAGGTGACAGAGACCAGTAGGGAAGTCAGGGCATCTAGTGGACGAACGGAGAATGGCAATGCTGGGAAGCATCATAGAAATACAAGGGCCTGTGGAAAGTGAGAGTGGCTGAAGGAAAGCTGAAGGAGGGAGACTGAAGCCTTGTTTATACTCATGCGAGACACAGTGATGCGGGCCTCTGCAGATGTCATGTAAGCTACAAGCTTGCACAGAGGCGTTTTTGCTTAATGAGATCTCCACGCTATCTGTTGCAATTTTCATGAATGGGCACCAACAGTCTGATATCGAGTTCTTATAATACATCCAGCATGGATGCCGGACTGAGGTACAGGCTGGTGGCTAGCAGACAGGGAGGTTAGCTGATTGTGGTGCAGGCTGGAGGATGGCAGGCCCAACGCTAGCAGACAAGGAGGCTAGAGTTATGGTCAAGTCCTCTGCCAATCTAGCCACGTCACTAGCCAAGGCTTGGAAGAAACTTCACTGAGCTGCTTCCTTGTGCTCAATACTGGTGTTTTGGCAGTGGTTGACAAGGCACTGAAGGGTATAAGTCACCTCATTAAGTTTGTCTACAAAAAGGGACAGAGAGGCAGATATTGTGACACACAAATTACAATAGCTGGAGGTTCACAGGTATTTTCTGTCATTGCTGTACAAATAGGCATGTGAGTTTTGTACCCATTCATAAGTGTTCTGCATTAGATCAGCAGGTTGATATATTACACCAACCACACCAACCAGGCTTGTACTGGACCACTTACTCTCCAGCATTGATTAATGAATCCACAACATAGCACAACCACCGTATTGTATGCATGTTTGTGTGATTATAACCATTTCAGTGTGACCTTGATGAAAAACCATTACACTTTCATGCGCATTAGACATCATACATGTCCAATCCATTGTTTGGCTAATCGTTATCTATTTCTGTTATCGATGCCAGTGCTGGGACTTGTTTCCAATTAGAAGAGGTATTTATCACACATCCAATCTTCACTGGTTACCTGCAGTGAGAAGAAAGGGGCACAGAGGAGGAGGAGGCGAACAGGTGAAGGTACAGCAGGCAGTGAAGTACACAGAAATAGAGAGGGAGGGAGGTGGAAAGGCAGCGTAAGAAGGATGGCTATTTTTCACCAGGGTCCATGGTGAAGTTGTCAGGCGGGAGTGTATGTGAGCCCGCTGGATGATAATGTGGCATGACACTTCTGAAATAGAGACGGGTTGCCATGGCAAAAAGCGGGGAGGAACAGACTCTCCAGGGGCCCAAATAAAACAAGCTGTAAATTATGTTTGATTAGGATTTAGATCATGGAACTGTTTGGGATTGGCTTTTTGTCAGTTGCTCGCTCAGGCCTCAGAGACTTTTTGTTATGTTTGTCTCTGAGCACCACTGTGTATTGTGTGTGTGTGGATTACACCAATATATCTGGGTCTGCTAAAATAGGAGGCCAGCGCTGTCCTCAAATCAGATTTTGACCAATTGTTTTCATACACTTTTGAAATGATGAATATAGGTTGATTAGATAGGCACATGTGTATTGTTATTGATCAAAGGTGTGAAGAACTTAAATCTTTAAATTATTCAAATTTTGGCCACTAAGGAGCAGAAAAACATCAAAACTGGCTTACAGCTACACAGCCTCCATATATCACTGGGATGTATGGTTGTAGTGGCTAATGTATTAACAAACCAACAAGTCCTCCAACCTAAACAACAGAAGAGGTCATTTGTCAATGACATGTTTGCCAAAATTACACATATAGGCGTACCGGACCTTCGTCCTTCATATGTGGTTAACATTGTGAAACGGTCACAGTTTGGTTAGGTTTAGGCACCAAAACTACTTGTTAAGGTTTAGGAAAAGATCATGGTTTGGGTTCAAATAACTACGTTAGTTACGCAAGTTAAGTTACATACAGTACGTAAGTAAAATAAGTCAACATTGACTTTTGGTTTTGGTCTCCTGCATGAAAGTCCTGTGTTGTTTGACCTATCCATCCACCCTGACCTCCTCCCTAAGCAGACTTTGTCGCTCTTCATAGGTCACCACCTAACAATAAACATAAATAAATATGGGTCCAATATGTACTCTTCTTTTAGCTCTGGTTTAGTCTTCACCAACTCCTTAGATAAATCTCAGGCTCTTTAGCTTCCAGATGTTCAACTTTCTTAACAAGCTTGTCACAAATTGATATGAAGCAGAAAGCTCTTCTCATACAGCAGAGCAGGGTTCTGTAAAATTGGATGGTGCCACACTAATATGATGGCACTATTTGGAACTCTCTGTTCTCCATTTGGTTTGCAAGTATAGTATAATCTTAGCATATACAGTATGTTCTTAGTATTATCTTCTACAAATCCACATGTGTTAATGTTGTGGTGGCCTGGACTTGCGATTTTAACTGTTGGATCATTAATCAATTATGGAATATGGAAATATATATATATATATATATATATATAGGTCCCACATCCTCTCAATGGGGCTGTGGAAGACGAACCTAGAGGCCAACTGCAAGCCAGTCACCATCAAGTGCAGCATATACCAAGGAGATGCTCTGTCCCAACTGCTGTTCTGCATAGATCTGAACCCTCTCAGCCAGATCATCACAAAGACTGGCTACGGATACAGGCTGCGGAATGGATTAACCATCAGCCACCTCCTCTACATGGATGGCATCAAGCTGTATGCCAGGAGTGAGCGAGACATGACTCACTGATCCACACCACCAGGATCTACAGCAACGACATTGGAATGTCATTCGGACTAGAAAAGTGTGGTTGGATGGTATCCAAGAGAGGGAAGGTAGTCAGAACTGAAGGGATTAGACTACCAGAAGGCAACATAGCAGATGTTGAGGACAGCTACAAGTACTTTGGGATCCCACAAGCAAATGGGAACCATGAAGAGGCAGCAAGAAGATCAGCCACAGCCAAATTCCTCCATAGAGTAAGGCAAGTCCTGAGAAGTCAGCTGAACAGGAAGAACAAGGTCCGAGCTATCAACAACTACGCCCTGCCCGTCATCAGATACCCCGCTGGCCAAAAGAGGAGATAGCAGCCACCGATATAAAGACAAGGAAACTCCTCAGAATGCATGGAGGATTTCACCCCAAGTCCAGCACCCTGAGACTGTACTCTAAGCGAAAGGAAGGTGGCCGAGGACTAGTGAGCATCAGAGCCACTATCCAGGAT